>JANHGB010035167.1:0-27031 GCA_026283785.1 Coracopsis vasa
CCACTTTATAGTAGCTCAGAATTAGTTTATCTCCTTAATTATGTTTTCCAAAAATACACCAAAATCTAAGCATACTATTACATATGTTTGAGTTAAGACTGATATTTCTCAGAGCTGTACTAAGAAGAAACCAAATAACATCTCCAGATGCCCTAAAGCATTGAAAATGGGCAGATCAAAATAGTCTCTTCACCACTGATAACCTGTAATTCCTCAAAACCTGACCAGACAACTTAGAAGACAACTGAATGCCGCTGATAGTTAACGGACTCTGATTACTACATACAACAGCATTAGAAATGAATGTCACGAGCAGGACCACCTTTACTTGTCACCATCTAAAGAGGTGCAGACAGTCTGGAAAATTTCTTAGTTGATATCTGTGGGGGATGGAGTAAAACCGTCAGTCTGACACAAGAGAAATTTCATCATGGTGGAATAAAAAGTATTGCAGGTAGGTAAAAGCAGCCTGAGCATGCCGCCTCTGTCATCACTAGGGAGTTCTGAATCCAAGGAAAACATTTAGAAGTAGCCATGGGGCATCATTAAAGATGAGTCAGTGGCAGATAATTCTTGGAAATTTACAATAAAAATCATGAAAAAAGTGACAATGACATTGTCAATTGCACCTCATTACAGCTGCAACCCACTCTTCCTCTCCTGCCTTCACTACATAGCTTCATTTTCTACAGTGAGGACCTTTCTGCAGGCTTCAGATTATTTCAGAAGCTCTGATGCCTTCAGACCTCAAATACTGTGTGAAGTCAGTGGAGAAGCAGCTGTCTGTACAAAGCTCTGTCAGAATGGAGCAAATAAACAAGAATCTTTTTGATACCCTGCCTTCTCAGGAAAGATGATCACTGTGAAGGAAAACGTACACGAGATGGCATCATACAGCATCCCTAAGGAAAGGTGGAATGCATTTTGAAGGCATAACATATGACAACTGACCTTGTCCACATCCTATGTTCTAATTTCTGTCATCTAAAGGTAAAGCAGAGCATGAAAGGTTACTGAAAGAAAATAATCACCACTAAGTGAATATACATCATCTTTCATCTAAAAATCTAGAGATTTCAAAGCCATAAGAAAGCAAGACATCAGTTACCAGACACAATGAGGAGATCTGTGTGACTGCAGCTGGGAAGAAGAATTAATTCTCTCTTGCTCCACAGTTACTGCAACGAGAGGTAAGTAGAGCTCATACTTCAGAGCCATCTAAATGACTAAGAGCTGCTCAGGTTCCCTTGCTCAGCGCAGACGTTTGTCATTATAGTTTGTTTCTTTCTGAAGCAGCATATACACACCACTGTCAGCAGACATCCCAGGTGCAGTTACCCAATGCCCTGTCTCAGCAGAGCTAATTAGCTATTCCTGTCCACTATGAAAATGTGAGACAAACTCAGTGTGTCACAAACTCAAATGCAATGTCACAACCCCATTTCACTGGCAGCATGGATGCCAGCAGTTAGAAGTATGCACATCTAGAGCACAGCATAATTTAAGCTGTCCACTGAGGGCATGCAAATGGAACTTCTGCAACAGAGCACTGCTTGCCAGGAGAGATGCTCAGAAGAAGGAAAAATCCATTCATATTCTGCACTAGTACTGTATTTTATGCAGCTTCATTATTCAGTAAGCGCCTTCTAAATTACTAGTCATCCATTTAGTTCAAGACCTTTTCGCACAGTGCAATGGTTACCTTTTAAAAGAATTACATGCATATAGTTGATATTTTATTTGTATTCTAATCAGACATTGAAAGCATGTGCTGGAGAAAGCCTTTTTTGGCTTGTACAATAGTGCATATTAATCCCACTGTCTCCTGATCCCTACATATGTGAAACAAAATGTTAACAAAGGAAACCTTTGCCACAAAGGGTTTCATAGTTAGATGAGTTAACAGTTGGCAAACCAACAGCATCTAAAAGGAAAGACAGACAAACACCTAACCCAACAAATGCCGTTAAAGTGGGTGTGTGCACTAAAGAAACATGTAGCAACAAGGGATGAAGGAAGCTAGAGAGCATTCATCCTACATTCAAAGATATAAAAGGAGTTCTACCCACTGGCAGCATAACCTGAAAGTTTACATGGAGAGATTTGCAGAGCTGCCCATCACTAAGCAGTCAGAGAGGAATTGCTCTAATGACAGTTATCCGCTAGGAACTTCCAGATGGTGGTGGCCATTTTTGCTGTAAATATTACATCAGTAATCAGAATACCTAACACAGTATACCAGTAAATAACCAGTATACCTAAAAAGGAAATAAATTAAAAGACAAAAAGAAAACAAAACCAAAGATCTGGCATGAAATTTTTCCTACAGTGAAGCATGAACAGAAGATGGGAATTACAAACCAGTCTCTTCTAAATGCTCAGACAGCTCTGTTTATGACCAAGCCTCTGTTTTGACTTCATCCCTTTCCCCAGAAGACTGTCACTGAAGACCTTTATCCATTTCCAGTAATATTTGTATGTATATACAGATATATAAAATAAGGCTGATAACAACTAATTAATTGGAATTAGAGTAACACAGTATTCATTTAAAATACTGGATACCTACTAAAATTGGAAGCAGGAGAACCACAAGATTCCCAGTTATACAAATACGAAACTTCGGAGACTGTTTCTTGTAGAGGTCACTTTCCAAGGTGTTTGCTGCTAGTTTTAGAAACCTGCTTCTCTTCTCATGGCTACAAGGATGTATTTTGGTCCTTTCTGTACCATAAAACCAGGCTAATTCCTGCTTTCACTGTGAATGTAACAGCATACTGTAAATAAGCAATAAGAACTATTCAGCATATGGGTTGGAGAATGGAAAAGAATAGAAAGATGATAAATCTCCTGTGTGATTTACTGCCCAATATATGCAATGATTCACCACAGTAATTTCCTGTTTGCAGTAGGCCAAATTTTCCCACCTATACAAGTGTTGAATAGTTCCTTAATTGAGGCTACTGATTTGAGCAATACCATTTACAGAATAATAGTGTTTCATGTCACTAAGGAACTAGATCCTATCTCCAGATTGTCCTAGACTCATACAATGTAAAAGGCAAAGTGGGTGAAACAAAAGGAAGATATTTACCAGAGCAGAATGTGTCCTTAGTTAAAAAAAGACACTCTTTGTGGCTGTCTCAATGTCAGAAAGGTAAATAACCTTTTAACTTCTGAAATATCCTGTAACAAATCCCTTAAGTGAGCTTCTTACAATCCACTAAGGAAGAAACTGGAATATTGGCCCACTACATGTCCTTTGTTCCCGAACAGGACCTACAGAGCCCTGTGGATTTCACAGCAATAATAGAGAACTGTGTCGTCCTTGTTAGTTGAAATCATGGGCAGCCAATGCAAATATGTGGATGCGTTAACCTTGCCTCTCCCCTGTGCCTTCATGTTTTTCAGATCCAAACAGTAACATTACTAGATAGTAAGATCTATGGGCAGGGATCCAAGTAATAGCCTCTCTAGTGCTACTGCATGTAGATTGGTTCCTGATTCTACACTTGATCTACAAGCATCAAATCTCCTGGCTTTGATCAATACCTAAATAATTCTTTCAACACCCCTGAGACTGGAGTTACCACTCTCAGTGCAGAGAAGATGGAGGATTGTGCAGGTCTGTAGAGAGGAGTCATTACCCAGTTTAAACTAAAACACGTACGTAACATTGATCTTTTATTTTGCTCCAGAAAGTCTGGCTGCTTTCTGCTCAAACTGGTATCTGAGATGATTCTGCTTGAGAGTAAAGCTCGAATACTTTCCAAGACACAGCTAAGGGAGCTGCTGCATTTAATAAGCATTGTAATCATTCTCCAAACTAGGTACTCGAGAGAAATATCTGCTGATTGAGTCAAAATGTCATAGCCCACAAGTCGGATTCTACAATGAAATCTATTTCCCAGGGACATGAGAATGATGGTCCTGAAGTCCCCTTGTGACAAGGAAATAGACTTCCTGTAAGAAGAGTATCCATCCAACTAGAGGGTTACTTAATCCTACTGAGTTTTGGTAGCTGCACCTGCCACAATATTTAAGAATCCTTCCTTGCTAGAACAAAACAAAACCCCAAACAGACAATGTTGTCCTTAATGGAGCACATAGCACACCTCTCTCTCTTCAGAGACTCAAAGCTATGCTGATTGTAAGGGCTGTCCTTCTTTAGCTAAAATCTCATGTTTAAGGATGATTACTTATTTTTGCTTCATGAAGGCTGCGAGCAATGGGTCCTTGTTCACAGCCTTGGCTCTTCCCTGAGAAAAGAATTCACAAAACATTTACTTCAGGATCGGTTCCTTGTTTGCACAGCCCTGTCAACTACTCCAAGTCAGAAGCTGCTTTTCCCTACTCAAGCCACTTTCAGTAAATCAAACAGAGTTCAATTTTTCTGCTTCGTACCTAAGGAAAAAGACTTTTCAGCTTGGACTCAGTCTCTTCTCGGGAAAAGTCATTTCTTCATCAGCTGCTGCTAATTGTTAGGAAAGAGGGTGGGGCCTTCCCAGGCTGACGTCCCTCAAGACATAGCTGAGTATAAAGAGCACAAGAGAGAATTGCAGCCAAGAAATTCTCAAAAGCTGTTTTCACTGACTGCTGGGATTCCAAGGCTGGCTTTTTGCAACTGCTGTAACTTGCTGCTAAAAAGAGAAGGAAGCAAACTCAGCTCATAGCTGCTAATTACACTGGAGAATTAAATACAATTACCACGTTCTCAATGTGAAACTGGACTGATTTTGCTTTGGTTTTTTTAGACAACTGAATAAGCTTTTTTTCCTCCCTTCTTTTTCATCATTTTCGACACACACAGTGGTGATGTTGCAAACAGTCTGCATGAGTCCTGAATTACTGGTCAATCAAAACATCAGTGAAAATGAAATCTCTGGCTATAGTCCAGGCCAGGGATCTCCACTGCCTGGAGAAACGGCCAGT
This sequence comes from Coracopsis vasa, assembly GCA_026283785.1. Taxonomy (NCBI): domain Eukaryota; kingdom Metazoa; phylum Chordata; class Aves; order Psittaciformes; family Psittacidae; genus Coracopsis; species Coracopsis vasa. The sequence continues at coordinate 4,933 of JANHGB010035167.1, forward strand.
CCCAAAAGCTATTTTCAACAGAGCCCATCACTGCCAGACTCTGGATTAACTGAATTTAATGTTGGAAGTCCCAAGATCTACCCTCCTCCTTCATGTAAACCTCAAGAGATGTCTGCTCCCACTGGTAAGACCAAATCTTTATTCACCTTTTCTATTTAATGCAACACTATTATGCTGCTTTTGCAAAGTGGTAAAATACACTGACTTGCAACTCCTTTTATGATAGCAGAGAGCTGTACTAACAGTAGCATGTATTAAGCTTCTGTGGCAATAATATTGAAGATACACAGCGCACTTCTACTCATGTCTTGGTTTTATTTTGTTATGGTCTGCTGCTGAAGTCAGAAATTACTCTGTTTTGCAAAGGATGCTCCTTGAACTACAAGTTTGGTTCTGAATCTAACAGCAAGGTAATAGATATGACCTTCTTAATTATTAACATTATAAAGTCATATGAAAGTGTATCTGGTGAATCATTGCCTTTGCTGAATTCTTCAATTTCAAGGTTACATTTGACATTTAATCTGACCCATCTAATAGTATTTTTAATGTAAAATAGCCTGAAGGATAATAATATATTAGTGGTATTTTGGGATTTTTAATAAAGCTTTTCAGAGAGGCCTTTGAAATACTCCACAGAGTTTCATCACTAAAACACCAGACTAAAAAAGGAATTATTCCAATTTCTAGAGCAGTCTGAGAAATAAACTATGTGTTTTTTGAGGTTCCAAAGTTTTAGTTATTCAGTGATAGGTTAAACATTCAGAAATGCCAGAAATCTTAGCACAAAATGGCAATTAAATATATACTCAAAACGCACTATTTGCAACTTGAGATTCAACACCCTCCTTCTGAAAGGGTGTCGGTCTCTCATGCCTGGAGCAGGGAAGAGAAACAGCATCACACAACCAGAACCTACATCTTGTGTGACTGGTTTCCATGCCAATATTGCCTACTCGGAGACATCCCAAGTTTGGGGAAGTGCATGGTTTCCATCTGTTGAGCTCCTACAGTTCTTCTCCACAGGACTTAGCAGCTGCTGGAGTCTGCCTGGCTAAAGAGCACACACACATATTTTGGTCAAGGAGGAATATTGGTACAGGCACCTCATGTTTTACTCAGTGCTGACTGCTCACCCAAGCTTCATACAACCTTTTCATTTTAGGCTGCTGTGTGGCTTAATCATAAGTGTTTAAATCACAAGTGATGTTTCTATTCCTCATGAGCTGCACTAGGAAGAGAAGCTTCTCTCTGCTCCAGCAAGCATTGCTGCTGGGTAAATCCTTATTTATCCTCAGTAAATACTATTTAATCCTCAGTAGCCCACACTCCAACTCCCAGCACTCAGTTGGAACAGTGACTTTCTATGTGGTGTATTCTCTCTGCTAACTAGTTGGGAAGACCCCAAGCTAATGCAATAAGGATATCAGTTTATAATGACAATAGCTGTTACTGAATGCATTCTACATGAAGAAGATAATTCTCGAAGGGGGGAGGAGGGTGGGACACGGTGTTACATAAAAGGTATTTCAAAAGCAACACATTTAAGCTCCTAATCTGGGCAAGACTTTCAAGTTTAGGGATTCAAGTACAAGATGCAAGAAGACCTAACACAAACAATTACAGAGTAGCTTGTTTTGACAAAGACAAGCTTGTTTGGACAACTACATATATTCTCAGATAACTATTTCATTTCACTGCAGAAAATCATTGCTTCCCTTTGGATCACACCACATTGACTTCCAAACACATCAAGAACCGCTAGAGAAAGACTCTGGGCATAGCATCACTATCTCAATTCTGAAACAACTCTCTTCTTTATTGTTCCATTAAAGTCAATATATCATACCACAGGACAGATAGAAAATTGCAAAGACAGCAACAGATGAAAATCAGAACATGACTAAGAGGCGCAGTAATGTAAATAGTGTTGACATAGTCCCCAAAAGTAATCATGTCCTCTAAGTCACTATGGCACCCTGAGCTGAAGGGCACTAAAAAAACCTGCCCTAAGCCAAGTCTCAAGATAGTATGTTTATTTCTGCACCACTGAAAGCTTTAAACCAGAAACATCTGACTTCTTTATCTTCTTCTTCCCAAGCATTCATCTGAATTTCCTTCTGCATTGCTACTCTTACCCTATTGTCCTCTTTCCAGCTCCAGTGCCACATTTACACTTGGTACAGTCTCTCCTCTTCTTTCACTCAAAATTGAACAACTAAAGCTGTCTGCACACTACAGTTTGGCAGTAGTCTTCATGTGGTAATTTGCAGGTTAACTCAGCTCTCCGCTTATGCCCTCAAATAGAAGATCCCACAGCCAGCATTGGGGTTTGTTTTGTCTCTTAAGAAAATAATTCCCTTTGTGAGGTTCCACAGTCTGTTGTAGAATGGGACACAATGCAATAAAGTGATTGTTGAGCAGGAAGTAGGCCAGAGCTAAGGAATTTGGGAGGTGATGTGGAAATTTCCCACAATTGATGATGAACATCAGAATCACAGGCCTTCTCTCAGGGTGACCTCATCCTCCCACTATCCTACAGTAGCTCAGAGAATTATGTTACTTTAAGCATTGTGTCATGACTTTTCCAGACTCTGGACTTAGATCTGATCCTCCTCAGAAGCGCTACATGGGTGTGAGAGTAAAGATGCCAGTACGGGAATTACTGAGAAAAATTCGTCTTTCCAAAGGCCTGGACCCAGCTCACAGCAAGGTGAGGACTCTCCTTGAGTTTAGAAAGGCTGCTCCCAGAGGCCTGGGATCCTGGTACATTCAAATCACACACTCAACTCTGAAGGTGTTCTGGAGAGGTTACACCTGCAGCCTCTGCTTCTTCCATCCACCACATCAATGGCTTTGATGGAGGTGGAGAACATTAAACATGATGAAGGCCTGTGCTAGGAACATTTCTAATACAGTAACAGCAAGAACCTCTTCATGCTCTGGATACTATAAGCCATGCAATCAAGACAAAGATTGGCTAAGAAACAATCACAATTTTGCTATAGCAACCCAAATTTCTGAACAACCTGCAAAAACAGCCTAAGAAGCTGGTAGGCTCCCAAATACCTGGTCTGTTGTAAAGATCTTTATAAGGCTGCCATGAATTACCCACTCATGGAAGTTTATTCACCTGCAGTCTCTGCTGTTCAATGTACGTAGCACAAGACAGAATTCACTTTGTGCTACAACATTTGCTGCTGTTTTATCTTCTCTTACATTCAAGCATCTCAGATTGAGCTGGGTGTTTTTGTCTCCTCAGGAAGCCTCATTAATGAAGATGGTAACCAAAGGATCCTCAGGAAAAAGAGGTTAGGAAACTCTTCTCTTGGTAACAGAGCCTCCTTTTCTAGTAGCATCATCACTGTTAGATACCCAAAGAGCCAGACCACTTCCCTTATGTGGTCAGTGACCCATGCTGGTTCCCAGCTCCCCTTATATTACAGGAGCAGGCCAGCTGTGCAACAACACCATGTATGTGTTATCTATCTGTTACCTGGGGCAAAATTTCCGATCCTAATATTTTTTGCACGTGTCTCCACACACGCAACCCCCCCAACTCAAAATAGCTTATTTCTTCACTTCTTTCCAACAGAAAAGAGAAGAGTTCACCCTTATACAGAGAAACAGCTTAGACAGGTATGCATAACACCTTCAAGTCTGTGCTGCCAGCCTCCTCAGGCGCATTTTGTATTATATCACTGAGTGAGAACAGGACACTTCATGTCTGATTTCCCTCCCCTATCTTCTGCCCTCCCCATTTTTGTTGCTGTTTCAGAGCAAGCAGAACGTTGGGCAAACGCTAAAAGGCTTAGAGGACCTCGATATCCTGGTGGAGGTACTGCAGGAAGACTTGAACAAAAGCCAGTTGAAGGAGGAGTCTCTGCATTCTGTGCCAGATGGCTTTTGGCAGGGCTTCTGCATGGATCTGCAAGCCTCCCGGTGGGAAACTGGAGGAAGCAAACAGGCAGTTGGTGGCCTGCAGGAAAGATGCCACAGCTTAACCATGTTGCGTTCATACTGCTGTTTTAAAGATTTCAACTCAGTATTGCAGGGAGAGGTAGAAACTTCTTTTCACCATGATCTGAAAAACATGCAAGAGTCCAATTCACCTGGATTATTCTCAAGGACAAGTGAGAAAGAGAGTAGCTGGTGGATACGGGATGCATGTACAAGTACTCAGAAAGATTTCCTGAGGCATTCTTCACAGAACACATCTCCACACTTGAACCCATCAAGAGGCTGTTCAGAGATGCTTCTGGAAGCTCACTCAGGCTCTCCAGACACTGAAGGATATTCAAAGTCAACCCCGATTTCTTTCACACAGCAGGATCTCTCTGCCATCTCCTTCTTCCAGTTCCAGCTACACAGGGAAGAAAGCTTACTGAGAAATATCCCAGCAGACAAACTGCTTGCACCTGATGAAAATGGCAACAGGTCTCCAATTTTTCTGTTGAAATATATTGATTTCTGTTTCCTGGGGCACCTCTTGTCCTGAGGCCTTGATCTAACTTCAACTGTTAGTTTTGGCCATACCTGTAGCAAAGGCTTCCTTGCTCAATGGGAAGCTCAGACTTGCCTCAGTACACTCAGTTGTAGGCAGATAGTAAAAATAGAAAGATTCCATATTCACAATAGTATTGCCAAACTACAGCTGATATCAGGACAAATTCAAAGTGCTAACAATATTAAAGGCTGAGTTCTATATGTAGGTGTTCACAAGAAAATGAAAATCAAGCAAAACAAGTAACTGCTACTGAAAAAAAGAAAGATATGAAAAGAGATCTTTTCCATGATGCAGACACTCTCAGGATAATTGCTTATGTTATTAGTTGATAATAAAAATGGGTGGGAGGATTACACCAAAACATACATAAGCTGGTAGTCTAGGGCATAGACTTCCAAAGAACTAGGAGTGGCTGTTTTGATAGAAACGAAATGAAAGCAAAAGGTTTTACTGATTTGATTCTCCCTAGAATGGCTTATAGAGAAAATAGCTGTCCATAAAATATATATATATATATATACACACTTAAAATTTTTTATTGAGTTCCATGCAGTTCAGCTAGTTTGGGGAAGCTGGTATCAAATCAGATTGACAGAAAGCATGACATAAACTGTACTAGTCCTGGTGGGAAAAAGATTAATTCCTGTTCCCATAGACAATCCTGTTTTCCCAATTTAATGTATTTACAACCAACCTAGGGAAGCTAAACACCGCATTGTCCTCTTCCATAAAATAACATGTTTAATTCAGAATAATTATTTTCAGTGCAATAATAAGATTAGAGACTTCACTTTTCAGCAGTAATGTAATAAAGTTACAATAAGCCGCTCACTACCATATTTCCTACATATTTTTAAGCAATACAGAAAAAAGATTCTCACACATGAACAAATTTAATCACAATTAAGAAGTTCAGACATTACTATTACCATGTTCATGTAATATTCACATAAAATTTCCAGCAGCCCACTTACCTCCGTGAAATATTTAAACATCAGATTACATGCTCAAAAGAACATACAAAGGCAGGACAACACACCAAATAAGCTAATTTAATTTCTACTGGATGGTGAACGATATTAGTTATGTGTCAACATCCCCTCTCTTTTAGCCTCTTCACCTTCTCCCCCTCCCAAAATAGCAAACAGCAATAAGCATCAGAGTTATTCAGACTTACTCAAGGATATGCTACAAGACAAAGGAGAAATAAATAAATAATGCCTGCATTATGTTTTCTTCCAGGAGGAAAAGAAGACATGTCCGAATTTACAAGGAAGGGGGGAAATTAGTCTTTTTTAGGATTAAATTCAAGAGAAACACCTGTAATATTTTGAGTAGTTCAGCAAGTCTGAATAGATAGAAGACATTGAGCTGATTCTCCTGATTTTTCAGTATCTTTCACTCTTTTCCCAGTACTGAAGGATGCTTTAAAAAAAGGAGGAGGAAATAGAGGTTGTCAGCATAATAGTAAGAAGACCAAGAAATCTTGACAGAAAAAAATCAGCAAGTCTGTTATTTACATAGAGACTAAACAAATTAAACAAATATCCCAAGATACTGGCATTTGCAAACCTTAACAGTTCATACCTTAAAATATATTCTCACTCTAATTTTTAAGTATTTTAACCACTGCTTTGTCTCCTAATTGTTTAAAACTCTGTTCTATTCCAGGCTGCTGCATAAGGCTGTCGCTCAGGGTAAAAGAGCTCTGACTTACGCACTTGCACAGAGATTTGCAACTCTAAATAAGATCAACGAGAAGGATGCAGAGAAACGGGTAGGAGGCTAACTTGCCAAGACAGGGGCATTTTCTATCACATACAAACATCTTTCAAACCCCAGTCAAGCACTAAGCATCCTTTTGGACGGGGTGTGTCTACTGTCCTTGCAAAGACAGGAAAATAGGAACAGGGAGAAAGTGCTCTGCAAATTTTTGCCTTTAACAATGATTTTCTCCCATTCTTCTTTTCTTAGACTGCATTACATCTTGCTGCAGAAAAGAACCAACATCTGATGGTGAGTGACCTGATATCCCTAGGAGCTAATGTCAATGAACAGGACAGTTTAGGGAAAACTCCACTCCACCTGTGTGCAGAGAACGGATATTTGAGAGTTTTAGAGGTAAGTTGGTCATTTATGTTGTACAAATACATGTGGAAAGCCAGACCAAAGACAACAAATGCATGTTCTTGTTTTAAAAATATAAGAGTGTTTTCTGTGCCTGAAAATTAGCTTTGGGCTGATGTGGTTAAAGTAAGATGGCATTGGAGGAGGGGGTGTTCTGGCACTGTCAAAGATGAGCACTTATCTCAATCTTCTTTGTTTCAGGTTTTGAGAAATTGCAAAAACAACGGGGTATGTGTGGAAGTGAATCTGACTGACCATTATGGTAAGAGAAAAAGCTTAACTGGATAGATGATTAGTGCAGACTCCAAAAGTCTCAGACTACAGATTTTATCTAGGCCAAAGAATGTTCAATTTCATGTTTAAAACTGAAAGGTCTAGGAGGAGAGTCAATCAGTCTTAATAGAGCACTCCCTTATGATTAGCCCAGTGTGGAACAGTTTACTCTGGTGAGGTGCTCAAGCACTGGATGTTTTGACTTCTCTGTGGTCTGTTCTGTTCAGGTTTAACACCGCTGCACTGTGCTGCTCTTGCCCACACTGTCTTAGTAACCGAATCTCAAAAGACTGATACTGATACTGACATGGGAAGGTTTATCAGACTACGCAAAGATCAAATTCTGGAAGGAATTAACTGCTTATTACAAATGGGAGGAAAGCCTGAGTTACAGGTGAGGACCAGCAGCAGGCTGTTTGCTGTGGCCTTAAGTTTTCTTTTTTCTATAGCAATCATGGGTTTTGCTGTCATTTGCAGGTACTAAATTCATGTCAAATTACCACTTCCTATTTAAAAATTGAGGAGAATACAGAACTTATGTGTTTGCTTCAGAGTCATAAACCTAACGGGCAGAACGTTCTTCAAAAGGTAACTATAGCTACTTTTACACAGGATCTAGCATTTGTACCAAAGAACTAAATGCAGTAATGTAAGCTGTACCACCTTGTAAACACATTAGATGATGCTTCCAACTTTGCCTTATCTTGCATAGGGCAGGAAATCCCCTAAGAATTCCTGGGGAAAAAGCACTGTATGAGCTCTTACTACACTTAGTCCCATGTCAGCTCTAGGGTCTGCTATATTTGCTATTATTTAGAGCAATTTTACTGCATGCAAGTGCTGCCGGCATACTGCTCATGCCTGTCCCCAGTCCAAACTCCTCCTAGCAACAATGCCTTCATTTCCAACATTTTACAGCACACCAAGCCAGAGAGAGGTCTCTCTGAAGCAATACCAGGGAAATTCTTCTCATGTTAATAAAGGAATGCTACAGGCCCAAGTATTGCCACAATATTCAATTACCTTCAGCAGCTTCTTAAAAGAGAAAGAGCTTATTTTCTCTGTCCCTTGGCACACACATTCAACACCAAAACTACCCAAAACCTGCATTACAGGGCAGAAAGATGACCAGATTATCCAACGAATATCAGCATTTCTTGCTAAAGTTTTGGTGGAGGAAGCAAAACACCAACACTGAAAAGCAGAAGCTTGAGTGCTTAACAGATGACTAAGTTTCAAGGGTGAAATTTTTCTCTACTGAATCAATGTACTATCTGCCATAGATTCTGGTATTCTTGTCCAAAATTAAGCAAAAATGCAGTGCTTAAAAGCTGCAGCCCTTCTACTTTTTCTAGGGTCTTTTTTCATTCTGTCAGATAAGAGTTCCCACCAGCGTACATATACAGACACCAATAGTATAATAAGATTTCAATTAGCAATACAAACTTAAAGCTACATTTCAAGTCATTTAGAAACTTACCTTTTTAACAGTTATGCTCTGCAGGAGATAAAACATAGTACAAACGAATAAGTTCAATCCAGCTCATTACTGACTGGACTGTTAAAGTGCCACACTCTCCAATCTTACTTATGATAAGGGGAAGAATCTAGGCTTCACATGTCAAAACCAGTACAAGTTCTTGACACAAAGCCTACATCACTGTTAATGCTGGAAGTTTACTATTCTGGTTTCCTTATCTGTTTAGAGTTATGGTTTGCTGGATGCTCCAAGAAGAATGCCTAGTCCCTCATCAACAGATAATTTTCCTGAGCTTTTTTCCATACCATCTTTGGACCTCTGACACCATTCTTAAAGGTATTTCATGGTAGGAAATTGATCTTATCTAGTCAGCATCTTTGTAACTCAACAGTTGTAATACAGTAGCTAGCTCCACCACCTTCCCTGAATTGCTATATAACAATCATATGGAACTGATGGGAAAGATGCCCAGTGATTTATAATGCATTTCAGAATAACTCCAGTGTTCTGGTCAGAATCTCTTTTGCTTGCAAAACTCCTTACTCATCCAAAACCAAGTAGAAAATAGGGCAATAAATACATGGCATTAAAGAAACACTTAGCATATAGATTGAACTGAATATTTGTTGGTTTATTGCCTTCCAGGGAAAAGCAGCTGAAGTTCATTATCTGCACCTCATGGTCCGTGTGCTCCAACTGTTGCTGAAGTACAGACAGAGAACAGACATCAAAATTCTTCAAATGTATTATAGCTTGAATTGACTGTTGTATATATCTCTTCAGTACCGAGAATTAAAGATTAAGCCAATAAATGGGGAAAACCCTGGAGCCAGGTTTCAGCAGTATTAGGCATTCAGTGTTAGATGCTCCAGTAAATAAATAGGTTGTAATTTTCTCACAAAGCTGATCACTTGCACTTCTCTTCTGAAGTTCATTTGAGTTGCAGGTGTTTTTCATTCTGAAGCTGTAACAAATTGTTAATGCAGGTGCCTAGCTCAAAAAAAACAACCAACTTGGATGGATTGAGCCTAGTCTTAAAGGAACCAGTGTAAGATTATTCTTTACAGTCCACATTCAATGTTCAGATGTGCTGGAAATCGCAGGCACTATGTAATTCTAAACATGAGCTATGGGAACACAGAATCTGATGGGCTAGCTTTAATACTTCTGGCAGACTGGCTCAATTTGTCCAAGGCTGAAGTTGTTATACTTTCAGGCAATCCTACTGGGAAAAAAAATCCCTCCAAAATAAAACATACCCACACAATGTAACTGAGCATGCTCTCTCAACAAAAATTGAGCTCTTTATTTATGCAATCAGAATTTGCCACCAATAATGAATTGTAGGTGAAGTCTGGGACAGAAAGTGTTTTGAATCAATTCCTTTCACTCTGGGTGATCTAACAAATGAATATACTTGTATAAAATTTAAGTATATAACAACAGTTTAAAAGGCCATTGTTTATACTAAGCAATATTGCAAGTTGAAAGGATAACAAGGAGCTAAAATTATTCCATGCTGCCACATAGAATTCAGTAAAATTCCTATAAATTAGATAATAATTGTCAAAAAAAAAATCTTCCCAGACTTAGTATTATTTTATTTAAACTTCTGATTGTGAATTAGCTGGTTTCTATGAAACTTCCCTGTTTGCTACATATGGAGCAATCTACATTTACATAACCTACGAAGTCACTGATCCAGCAGTCAGCTCGCATGTGTACCTTCTGTTGAAGTAAATGGGAGATTTTTCATGTGTAGCTGATGCAGGATCCAGTATTGAGTACTCAGCATGTTTGGGGAATATTTTTTTTAATGAAACCTTTGCATTTTCTTCTTGTAAAAAAGGTTACTCTCCTGTTATTGGATATCCTTAAGTGTTAAGCTCCACGAGCTACGTTGCACAACAAATTAACTTTTACTGAAAAATGACAGTGTTTTAGTTAATTCCACTGGGATTTCGGTCATATCTTATGTTTCTTCTGCCCTGAATAGCTAAATGCTACTCTTCTCTCTAGTATTTCTTCTAGCCAGAATGAGACATAATACTTAAAAAGTTCTGAAGTATTTAATAAAATAAATATTAAATTGTTACTCACACGATGAATTACAGAACACTACAGAATATTCAACCACCTCCTTCCACAGGTGTCTCCATGTTTTAATTATGGGAATTTTTCTTTTCTTCACTTTTTGTCCCAGGTTTTACTTGAAATAAAAACCTTTTCTTCTTCTCTAACGATTTTTTTCTGCTCTCCCCCCTCCCTTCATCACTCATTCTTCCTTCATGTTTGCATTTTAACTCACATCTGTGCTTACAGAACTTTTTATGCTTTTGAAGAGAATTAATGACAGTCTTCCAGGTTGCTCAGCTTCCATTTATGCGGTTTAAGGATCAGATCGAACACCCACTGAAATTAAAGACTCCTTATTTACAGTGAAAACCAACCAAGAAACTCCGCATCAATTACAGAACCAAGAATGAAGCAGTATGGTGAACAAATAGAGAAGTGTATCAATAAGCATTCTTAGTGAAGAAACAAATTTGCTTACAGGATATCTCAAAGTATAGGAAACTATCATATAAGAATGAATTATTAATCAATTTCTTTTAGTCACATGGAAACCACTCAGGTAAAAGAACAGGAATCTTCAGCTATTAGTATGTATCATTTATTCAATATACTCAAAGCTCAACTAGCTTGTAAACTATGTTCTACAACAGTTATACATTTATCGCATTGACATTAGTAGGTACGCTTTACATTGTTTCATTGTTCCTTCCTGTCAATAAATGTATTATTTCATGCAGTATGTACCTTATTGATTTTTATGTACTAATAGCCATGCTACACTCACAACAGAAGCAACTATCATGAAAAAGTGCAAATTAAGCAGACTTTAAAAGCTGACAAGTAGAAAGGGTATTTTGCTGTTGCTTTGTCTTTAAGAGTCCAGAGGTGCCTGTGTAGAAGCACCAGATTTACCACAGAAAGCTGGGGAAAAAGGTGATTTCTTCAATAAAAGACAAAAAACCCTCCTTGTTTTCAAGGCCAGCACTGAAATTAGCTCTGACCTTCACGTACAGCACTAGATAGGCCTAGTGATCTTGATGATTCAGATGAAAGGCTGTTGCTTCACTTATCATGAAAGGAAAACCTTCTCTGGCAAAGCAGCTCCTTAACCTGGGCCTGGTACTGATTCAGGACTGTCTCAAAGAAATTGTTAGCATTTACTGAAGCATTAGCTTTACTTCCTTCAGTCCCACACACACTGTGCAAGTCTGCCCACAGATCTCTAGACAGCCCCAGCTCAACACTCCTCAGCTAACAGTGCTAACAGGATCTTAGCAGAAGATTTTACAGTGTTCAGAATTAACTCAGTAGCTTCACCCACAATGGTCTTTAAACTGAAGTTTTGAATATGTACATGTGAACACCAGCCTATTGTTCTGGCAATACCCTTTTGCTCCCACGAAATCCTCTTTCCCATTAATTACAGAAACTGGCTTCCATGGTCCTGGTGCCAAAAAGATTTCAGGTCACTGAACTCCAAGGAGAGACTTCTTGACCTCAAGACACATCCTGTGGTTTATTCACACAGGCTCTACCACCATACCTATGGCAGAGGGAAAAGAGTTACCACTCTGCACATGCAACAGGACATGGCAGGAGCATTTGCAGGACTAAATCTGTCCAGCACACAGCAGGGAGCAGGCGTCTTCTAAGCTGCATTTACATTATCAACCTGGCTCAAAACTACCCAGCCCTGGGCCCTTTTTTAAATCAGCAACCACGGCAGCATAAGGTTCAGAGTGCACATCTGGACTGTGGCATGCCTGGGACCCAAATGCTGTGCTTCTGACACTTCATGACACTCTGGCCCAGATATTCAGCAGCACAAAATTCTGCAAGCAGCGAGAAAACCTGTTACAGACCATTAACTATGGAAGGTGTCTTAAGCAAACAGCTCCTCTGAGAGCTGCTTTCAGTAGCTAATGATGGCAGAAATGCTCCAGCATTCTTCTTTACTGCTTGTGCCAAATGGAACAACAGGACCAAAATTCTTTCTGGCATAAGTGTATGCAAATCTGCAGGGATCCAATAGCTTTCTGACCCTGTCACCTCAGCTTGGTACCAGCCAAGTCTGAGCACAGCAGAAAGTTCACCTCCTGGTTTGTTTTTATCCCCTAAAATGTGTTCTTGAAATCATGCTTTGCTGCATATCCACAATTATTGCATCAAAGACTGCCTAAGGGTGCTGGATTTTGCTTAAACAAGCCATCATCTCCCAGATCCAAGAAAACTTAGCTGAGAAGCGTATGAACTGTTTGCTCACTTAAATAGAGAACAATGCCATGATTGTAAGTAAAACACATAGAAGAAAATAAATTACATTAAAAAAACATCCTTCTAGCACACAAACAAAAGAATCAAATGTTTTAGATGATGAACCAAGAGAAGAGTCAGTGGGATGCTGGACACCAGACTCTCCCCACAGCCCATTTGAGGGTATGGATCAACAGCTGCCATTCAAGAAAAAGCATTGACATTTCCTGCACACCACTCTGCATCCTGTTTCCCATAACTCCACATCTCTCTCCATGTGATGGCAAGCAGGCTGACTTGCAAGTAGAGCTGGAGGAGCCAAGTTTCTGAGCCAAACAAGAGGGAGAGGCTGAGTGCTTGGCTGATCCAGATTCTTTTAGAACAGTCTCACCCATCAAGTTTTATTTTTCCTACTTTCTTTGTGGCTAGAGAAACTTGGAAACCAAACGGTTTAATTTAAAACAAGACATGTTTCTGCAGCTGTGCTGGACAGATGAAATTAAGTTTAGAGAAAGGAGTCCCACTAACTGAAAAACTGTATGTCACAAGCACTTTGAACAGGGATCACAGAGGGAGAGGCAAGGAAAGAGGAAACTATACTGGCTTCCACTCAACCTGGAGAGGAGATCTCTCAAGCTGTAGCAATCACTATGACCCAGGTTGTCCCAGCCACATATGAACAAAAGCTAGGACCTGCAGTTCAACGTTGCTGCACACTTCATCAGTCTGTTTACTCAGAAGTTTCACTTGTCCTGAGGATAAGCATGCTATGCTCCTGAGTATCTGGAGATTGCAGGATCAGCCGTAAAGAATTCCCTTCTGTCCTGAGACAGTCTACGTGGGCTGGAGTTTCAGGCACCCCTACTTGCCCTAGTTACTTAAATCCATGAAGAGAAGGTCATACGGCACCTGTGCCTGAAGTACCACACCATCATTTACCTGACTTTTTTTTCCTCCATCCCCCATTCCATGTGGTTTCTAAGAGGAGAAAGGATTTTAAACTGAGGTTACCAGGAAGTGTTTTTCCTGAAGAAAGACACTGAGGGGAAGGGGATTCTTGTTGAGCTTCTTGCAATCCCCAGGAAATGATGTTTATTCCTTCTTCCCTGGGTTTCCATGTTACAACTTTCTATTTGGCATCTGCTTTGAAGCCACTTCACATTTAATTGAGTCGCACAGTTTTGGGGTTTGCTTAGATTAGCAGCAAGAGTTTAGGCTCCAGTGGATAAAACCTCACTTTTCAGGTATAAAACCCCAAGAAGGTGTTAACCAGTTGATATCAGGAAGGCTCCAGGCACTGCTCTGCTCCATGCTTAGACATACTTCACTGCTACACCCATGAGAAGCCAGTCTGGGTAGGTCTCGGCTCTTGATTATCTCTATTTGTTATCTCTACCTATCAGTGCTAGTCAAATAAGTTTACAGAAGTCTTATTTCTTGAGATATAACAAGATCTCAACACAAACACTGAAATGTGTGTGGTGTGATAAGTACATGTACAAATCATAACACTGAGGAACCAGAGGGTTGCTGTGCAACCCAGAATAAATACTCACTTCAGATGTAAAGGAAAGGATGCAGCAGGAATTAGCACAACAGAAATCTAGTGGCAGATTTTAAATATTAAGATTGCCTTGGTTTTGTTTTGTTTTAAATAAACCCCTCTGGATCCCTTTGCTGCTGGTGAGTAACCAGTTTTTGAACACTTCACAATTACTTCTAGAAAGGTATTCACAGCTAATTGTTCGCTAGCGGCACAAAACACACAAGAACCTGCCTTCAAAGGTATACACAAAGGCCAAAAAACACTTCCATCCTCACAAACCCTGACACTTAACAAAGCATTTTAGAGTCCGCAAAGTACAGCCCCTTAAAACTTCAGCTTTCATTTTCTTCACTGATTTCTTAGGCATCTTTCTGATTCTTTTCTTTAGGGAGCTTGAATAAAAGGTATGTTTACACCTCTACTCAAGCTGTGATGAAATCACATCTCAATTAATCAATAAATACCTTCCTGATAGAACAACTCCAGGATATACCAGTGAACAGAGATTAAATTACTAGGATTTTAAGTCTTTGGACAGTTTCTGGTTTCATTTTCTAATGCTTCCAGGTGTGTGCTTTGAGCCCTAGTTAGCACGACCTTTCCATTTCACTGGAATTATTACTCACACACAAAGACAATCCCTTTCCTGATATTAAAAAAAGATAAGTTTCTGCAGAACCCAGCAGTTTTTCAAGTTCATAGCCAAGTAGAACGCTTGCTAAGCATGTACACTATTGAAGTCCACCTTGATGACATTTATGTACGTAATAGACATCATTTCAAGAGTGGATTTTTATTTCCTATGCTCATTAACTCCAATGAGATACTTGTCTATTTGTCTAGGAAGAAAATTAAAGCCTTATCCAGCTGAAACAAGGGCAATATTGTAAAACAAAACCTCAGTTCCTTGTCTTACAGATTAAAGTTTGTATTTTAATTCCCTGAGGAAGCAAAAGCCATGTGACACTATACTCCCCCCATTACCTCCTCTCCCAGAATCAGAGCTCAGCTGCAGAGATGCTAATTTATAACCTCCAAGGTTTTAATCTACCTAGCTATAAGACATTGCTATTGCCAAAACAGAAAGTCAAAGCAAAAAAATCCTAGCAACTTCCAGTCTCTGCATTGTCCCTGGGACATGAAAATGTCTGGGCTCTCTTTGGACTGTATTTTCATTTGTTTTAATTATGATTCATCTGGCTTTTCAGGATTATCTCAGAATAGTCTTCAATTTTTTTGTTTTCCAACACTGCAGCTGAGTCCCAAGAGCCCCAAGCGTTTTGCTCATTTGACTGCCCAAAAAGAACCAACTAGATGAGCAGTAAAAAGGGAAAAATAAAGAGAAATATACTAAAGAAGGCATGGAAAGAGGAAGGAAAATAAAATGAGAGTCTTCCACACATTGGATCACTTTCACCGCTTCAATTTAATGGGTGGTGTTTGTTTTCTGAAGATGACAAATACCCCTAACAAAGCTCCAGGTTGTGCTGTCACATGGTTGTATTTCATGTGAAGAAAAATGCCTTCCTCTTTTGCAGGGATTAAGTACATTACAAACAAACAAACCAAAAACAGCCCAACAAATCACCTCACCTAACAAGAAAACCCAAAACACACACACAAAATTAAAGACAACCGTAAAACAAAGAAAACCCAAGCACAATAAAATGAATACATGTTGTATGTTACAACTCCTGCTTCTTCAAGCAGGTCTGCAGGAACCAGTTGTAAGTCTTCTTTTGCTCAGATTGGGGTCACATAATCACCCTCACCCTCCCTTCCCAGTTCAGCCAGCTGTGAAACTGAAAGGGAGCACCATGAATACTGCAAGTCTGTCATTATGTCCTAACCCTGGAGCAAGGTGCAAAGGCTCAAGGTAAGTTGTAGTTTTTAGAGTAATAAGTCCTCTGAGAATCAGTTGTGGGTAATGCCATCAAAAACTATCAGTACCTTGGTGTGCCAACTGTCACAGCCCAGCCTTTCACTGGAATTCTTTAAAGCTATTTCAGCATTTGTGTAAGTTCCTCTTCCAAGAACCCATATGATTGTAGAGCAACCATTATCTAAAGGTAACTGGCCTCCTTTAGCAGAGTCACAGTCTACTGCAAACATTATCTGGAGAAGAAACTTTATGTGGAAAAGAAATAATCTGTGTAACTCTGGAGTACGTTGGTCAAATATTTGCAGAGGACCAAACACCACCCATGGCTGTGTGACCACAGCTTTCCCTTTGTTTAGAAACCTTTGTTCAACTGCACAGAGAAATAAGCCCACAATTTTTCTTGACTGCCTTACTATGATTCTTAAAATCATATTAGTACCCACTTATTCTGATACCATGTAATTAAAATACCAAATAGTTCTCAAACACCGATGCCCAGGAAGAAAAATAGCTAGCAATAACATACAGCTTGAAAGATGAATCTGGGGTTTCATAGATCAAAGCCACCAATGATTAAGTTCACTGTATGTGCATCAGGGAGGGTTTTACAAGTCCCATACCAGAAAAGTACAGAAAGAGACTGCTTTGCTCTCTTCAGAAGGTGTGAATCCTCCAATTTCCATCTTCAACATGATGCTTTTAAAGGCTATTTACCCAATAGGGCTCATTTTTCCATCTTATTTAAAAAATTAATATAAAAACTGGAGTTTCCTGTATTTGGCTTCCCCTTTTTTTTTCCTGTTCTTTTGCTGGACTGAAGAGTCAAGGTAGGTAGTGACTAAGGGTCATCATGTCATCCAGGACTTTGAAAATGACTCTGGCACCTATTCTTGGTCTTTATTGCAGTCACGAAATGTTTTATGGGGATATTAAACTCCAGTGCCCACCAGGAAAATGGCAGCTTGACACACACAGAGCAACACTGTATATCAGTTCTCTGGAAAAAGGAAGTTGTGCATCTGCTCATGACAGAGAGCAATCACTAACCTAAGATTCAATAGGGACAATGATACCACAACCTGTTTCCTTATTCCAGACCCATTACCATGGGATGCTGATTTTGCAGCAAATCAGTCAGATACATGACTATAAAATACTTCCTATATGAAGGAGAGCTACTAAACTTCCTCTCATATTCTTTACCTAGGAAACCTAATGCCTAAGGGAATTCCTGTGGTCAGTTTTCACAATGCTATGAAAGCTGCATTCCCTAAATCTGAATTCTATCAGACTCAGGAATGAGATGCTTGCCCAACCTCATCTTCCCTAGAATTTAAAAAAAAAAAAAGGAATATTCCAGACTTGGAGTGGATTCCAGAGCTTTAGAGCAGCTGGCTGAAATATAGATGCACTGCTGGAAAGAAGGAGCTGAATATGAACAACTCACTGCTTTCCCTAGACAACAACATTAGCAGACGCACAGAGCAACTAGATTAGGCAGTCATTCCTCTATTATCTCGCTTTTGCTTTCCACCCACTGCTCACAGATACTGATTGGCAGCAACGCACTAGCTTATGAGGTAAGAGATGTGGATTGAAACCTCTCTGAGAAAGAAAGGAATTGAAAGTACATTTCTGATTCCTGTCTGAGTGCTCCAGCTCCATGGATGCTGCTGGCAGATGGCTCTGGCTTTATCTGTGATTTAAAGAGAGAGGCAGACAGACTACAAAGAAGAAGAAGAAATGGCTGCTCTTAATTTGGCAATTACCAGAATTTACTAGGTGTGCTCTGAGACTAGGCACCAAAGCAAAGCCCTGCAGGGACAGGAGAATAGGCAGAATCACAGCTAGTTCCTGCATTCCAATCTGTTTTAGGCAGACCTATGCACAGGATTTCTCCAATGGAGGCAATTCCAGGCATGCTCAGAGACAGAGATCTCTATGCTTGGGGAATGCAAACTCAAACAAGGAGGGAAGTTTAGGCACTTCTAGCGTTAGGCAGCCACTGAATGGGAATGTTTGGGACTGTAATTTAAAGCACAGGCAATTCATATCTAAATAAATCATGCTTTAAGAACCCAACCATTTTAGTGGATACTGTACTGTATGCTCCCCTATAAAGCACAGCCTTTGGCTAGGGACTCCAGCCATTACTACCCATATAAAACAAAACTGTATACCAATTAACCCTTCGTTGTAAAACCAGGTATTTGCCAAAGGGACAGCAACAATTTCTGGCAATCCACACACTGGCAATTCAGACACAGCCTTAACTTTTGCAAAACCAGAAATAAACACCTCCTCTCTCTGAATGACCCTCTCTTCACATTTATTTTCACACTGAACAGTGACTGCCATTCAAAATATACCTGGAAATCACTCATTTACTGTATCCCTAGAAAGTCCAGCTCTTTGAATTAGTAGCTGTGTGAAAGATCTTTAAGAAATGTATGTGCATTAAGAAATACATTACATTACATTAAGAAATGTATGTGCATTTACTATTGCCACAGAAGGCACAAACCGAGGAGAGCAGTGGGAAGCATCATCCAGACATGCTCTTGAGTATTTTATTACACACTTCACAAGAAAACAGAACCCTCTGATAGACACATGACACAGCCTTCATGACACATGGGGAGCTGCCTTTTATTAACAGGGCGAAGGTTTCAGAAGTGTCTCCAATGCCCATTAATCCAAGATGCTACATCACCTCCCCTCGCCGACAGCTTACCGCACCGCGGGCTGCGGGCGGCAGGAGGAGCCCGACTGCCCCCTGCTGTTGGACAAGGGAGCCTGCGGGAGGACAGAGCCCTGCGCTCCTAATAGCTGGCTCACCAGTGCTTGTGGGTTTTCCCACCTTTTAAAACCCCCACGAGGAATGGGAAAAAGCGGAGCGCACTCAGAAGCGGGTCCCTGAACTGCATTGCAGGAGCTGCCACAGACCTTGAGAAACAGAGCCATGCATAATCACATTTTCTGTTGTAAACACCCAAAAGACACCAATTGCTTAACAGTTCTTTGGTTTACGCTCATCATTAACTATGCAGCCTATCCCAAGAATAAAACACCATGTACGCCGTACTGGCTGATGGTCCTTTCTGGTAAACACGGATTCACAGACTTTGAAAGATCACGGCTGCCGTAGGGACCCTGAAAACTTGATATTACAAAGTACAGTAGCAAATTTTCTATAGCCATAAATAAACCCTTATCTGTGCTGCAACAGTCATATTTCATATGTAAATTCTTTAGATTGGACAGAGTACAGCTTCTGTTATATGACCTGTAGGGGAGTACAATAGGCTCAAATAACTTCCATGAATATTTTACACCACTACATTAGCATGTTTTAACTTTCACCTGCCATTAAATATTCAGTGGCTGAAAGGAAAACTCTCCTTATGCATGTTTGTTACTTGCTCGCATTTGGCAAATCAAGCTAGTCGGTGCGATAGATAAATGGCCCTCTGCCTCTTCATTATCTCTATTTTTTCAAGCTTGCCTTGTAGCAATGGGAAACGACAACTTCAAAATGATGACGACTGTCAAAGTGGACTTTATTGCAACAGAAGAGAACAGAATATGCCAATTTGTCCAGCAGGTATTTGTAGATAACTTAGCAGAGATTATTAGCTTCTTTAGAATGCTTCTCAGTCATATTCTGCTCAACAAAAATGCAGTCAGACTTTTATTTTGTCGAATGCTACAGGAGATCTTAGATAATAATTTGGCTTGCTGAAATTCCTATTGTAAAAGGTAAGTAAGCTTAAACAACAAGAATAGAACATGCAGTGTAATCAGATTTACATATCAGAAGACTTCCTTTCTGTGCTGCATAGTAAAACAATAATGAAATGGACAAATGTTTCTGTTGAAGCAGGATTCATTTAACTGATTTAAGTGGTTTATGATGACATAAATAAGCTACAATATTTAAACTAGAAAGATGCTAACTCATCCATCTACATAATACATCTGCATTAGAGAAGAAAATTTGACAAGCATTTCTGTTGTTGTTCAAAGGCTTTTTCTGCCCCGAAGGAAGCATCACACCAGTTCCATGTCCACCTGGAACTTTTCGTTCAGAAAGAGCAGCACTGATATCGCACAGCTGCTTGGCATGCCCAGTGGATTTCTTCAATCCCATGCCCGGCCAAAATGCATGTCTTCCATGTGGCTCGGAGGCAAGGCAGCCTGCAGAAGGGCAAGAGACATGCATCTGTCTTGGGAAAGGTCAGGTGTTTCAGGTACAGAAGCAGTCCTGCAAAAGCTTTTCAGCCTTCACACATATCAGTATTCCTTTACACTTTGTTCTTTATTTTCTTTAGCTCACCTGCACTGCTCTCTTCAGTCTCTTTCTCTCTTTAGTATTGACAATCTTTAATCCTACACCTCATTTGCAATTATGTAGGGAGGGGGAAGGGGACACCAGGTCCCCATATGCTCTGAGTTTCTTCAGGGCTGCATCAAAGCTCCCTCCTTGCTGGAAGATTAAGCATATGTGCATGGACATCAAAGTTTCATCTGACCTTGGTCAGATAATGTGCACAGCTTAATGCAGCAAGGTACAGAAGAGTATCTGCATGAGACTGCACGTTCCTAAGCAAATGCCTGTTTTCTCTTCCAGCCCCGTGATGCTCACTGCACATGCCCTCCAGGTTATTGGAGGTCCTTAAATGATGGAAGACACTGTGTCAGAAAAGCTTATGATATTTGTCGAGATTCAGCTTCCCGAAATCAGGAAGGACAGTGTTTAACCAAGGAAGGATGGGTTCATTATTGTTCAGATAAGGTATTTCAGCTTTTATATTAGTTAAACCCAAAGATCATGCAGAAACTACCCTAAAGGCTCAAATTCTTCCTTCAGAAGGCACAGAGAGCATGGCAACCAAGTGTTACTGGCATTTTTACAGGAGGATTTGCCTCTTCTTCAACCTGCAAACAGGAAACCCAGATTCCTTTCCTCACTTAAGCAACACCTGGACATTATTTGTACTGCTATTTTATCCCTTTTTTTCCTTCTGCAGGTTTGCACTGTCCCCAGAGATTATCAAGGATATGACAAGGTTCTCGGCCTCTGCATTTGTCAAACTGACAGTCTGGAGAGTGTGTGCAATCCTCAGTGCAGAAGACAACAAAGAGATATTCTGCAGGTCACCTGTACAGACAAAAATGCTCAGCTTTTTATCACTTACAGAAATGGGAGCAAGGTAAAAGCTGCAGTCATTTTCACAATCTACCTATTTTGCTAGGCTTTCTAGACTCCTAGTAACCCGTTAACCAAAGAACACCCTCACTCCTTTTTTCTTGGGGAATTACAGAAAGCAAGAAACAAACCCCCCAGACACTATTCTATGCATAGCGTATTTCTGTATGTGATTTTATATTGCAACTGTGTGCAAAAGTAATGTAAAAAAAGAAATCTTTGAACTCTTTTTCTGTTAGACTGCTGTTTCCTTAGAAGAATTAAGAAGAGTTCTACTAAGACCATATTTCTCTTTAAAAGACATCTGCACTTCAGAACAAAGCAAAGATACCCATCCAACATTCATCGTGAAAATGAGTGGTAAGGGATAGAATAACAACAGCTATAGTATTATCTGTATATTAATGGCTTTTATACACACAAGACTTTCCATGACACAAACAATAAGAAATCTGATGCATATAACCTGATAGAATGCAGCAATACAAACTAATTACTCCATGCAAAAATCGTCCTTCTGAACCCCAGAACAGTCATCTGAAATCTGTATATTTTGAATAGTACAGGAAAGGACAGATATTCACAAATTTCCTCACATTCCCAAAATGATGATAAACAAATTTGCCTGAACTCCTTTCTCAGGTCCTTTGTCCATAAAGATTTTCTCTTGGGCTTCAGATTTCAATGGGTGTTTACCAAGAAGAATTAGAAGTAGCTAAACATATTTTTCTCCTGAACAAAGCCAT
>JANHGB010035170.1:0-11765 GCA_026283785.1 Coracopsis vasa
CTCATCTCAGTCTCCCCTCTGGCAGGTTAAAGCCATTCCCCTTGGCCTGTCCCTACAGGCCCTTGTCCAAAGCCCCTTTCCAGGTTTCCTGTAGCCCCTTTAGGCACTGGAGCTGCTCTAAGGTCTCCTCTTAAGGAATCTTCTCTTGTCCAGGCTGACCCAGCCCAGCTCTCTCAGACTGGCTCTAGAGCAGAGCTGCTCCAGTCCTTGCAGCGTCACATGCACCCTTGCAAAATTAGGGTTTGAATATGTACTTCTAAAGCATCAACCTTCATTAAAACCATTCAGTGCAAAAGAATAACCAGAATTAAGCTAAAAAACCTGTCATTTATTTATTCATTCATTTTAATTCTATTCCACTATACCTCACATTCCAATCTCCAATCTTGCCTACCTTTCTGTGAGATAAGTAAGAAACAAATACCATCTACTAGCTAAAATGCTAAACTAAAAAAGAGTGTCCAGTTGCAAAGTAAAGACTCCTAGTTTCTGAACAGCCCAAGTTAAGCATCATGTCCAAGTCTTACTTCAGGCCTGAAGTATTACATTATTGCTGAATTAACTATATAATGCCAAATTCAAATCAATTTTTAATTGAGACTATTATTGTTTGCTCAGCCTGAAATCCAGCTGTAGAGAAAATTCTGCTTCTCATAAGCCCAAGAGAGGTCTAGCAGGTCTGTGCTGTAAGTATAGTTATCATCAAACAGATGGTGAAAAGATACAAAATATTCAGTGCAGGTCACTGTATTTCATCACTGCATTAAAACATGTCTCCATTGAACAGGCAAAGAAAAAGAGTTTTCAGAAGCTTATAACAACTTGGATTGTAGGACAACATAAAAAACCCCAAACTGATAGATTTCAGATCTTTGCTTCAAAGAATGAGAGCAGTAACAGTTAATTGGATGTGGCTTTGGTTTTGGTTGTTATAAATACTGGTTCACAATAGGCAAATAGAGCACAAATTCTTTAATAAATTCTTCTTGAAGCACATAGAGAACTTTAGACAAAATTAAGGAAAAGAACCAACTGTCCCATCCCTATCTTATGTTCTCCTACCCTTAAGAAAGCAAAATAGAATTGCTCAAGGATTCTAGAAAACACCATGATGGGAAACTTCAGCACAGACTCATTATAGTTCTTATTTTGGATGACCATCGATTTTTGCAAGATACATTCTGCAACCCTGTGCACTGACTATATAATCTCATTGTGTTAATACCTTCCCAACGACACTGATTTAGCTCCTCACAAAGGACCATTGTTGAACACCACTGATACTGCAGAATATAAATGAAGAATTAGCAGGCTTCTCTTTTTCTCTCTAAAACCAGTTGATCTGTTTGCGAGCTCTATTTAGGTATTAGAAGATCGAATTTTTGTGTCTGTACTCATTGTTAGAGGTTTTAGGCATTGTGAAATTCCAGCCACAGCTGTGATAAATGAGTTCCTGGAACTGGGGTCAATTTTCTGCTTTTCTGCAACTTTTTCTCACTGCACATCCTTTAGTTTCATATAGTTGCTCCAAGATGAGGCAGATTATGGATGAGATCCCTTGGAAAACTGAGTATTTTGGCCTGGAAAACACGATAGACCACATTGTAGATAAGGAGAGAAACCTCAGGTAAAAATGAAAAATCAAAAGGAAAGGGAAGTTTTTAATTAAAAGTAAACTCTTTTTTGTTTAATAAAGAATTACAGAACAACAACAACAGCAAAATCAACCCCTGTCCCTGTATGCACCTGTATTAGCTCCATCAAAGCTGGGGTGTTCCTTGACCCAGACTGCAGCACACCTGCAGAGCTGTTTCTGGTCTGCAGACCAAGGTGACACTGAGAAGGGGCTGAGCCCACAGGTCCCAGTGCTCAGACTCTGGAGAACCAAGAAGATTATTTCTAGTCTTAAGTGAAAAGCAGAGAGAAAAGAAGTGGTCATTTGTGCTTAGGGTCCTGAACGGATGTGCAGGAGACTTGGGTTTCCTGCCTTGATTTACATCAAGTGGCCTGTGAACACTGTTTAATTTGGGTACCAAAAGTATTATCACACAAAATACCTTGAGATGTCCCGAAAAATGGGTTTCACATAATGGGAGACAGAGACAGTCTTGCAAACTGCTCCTGAAAAGGCAGCACCAAAGATTATTTAGTTCAAGATGTCCCTGCTCATTGCAGGGGTTGAACTAGATGATATTTGAAGGTCCCTTCCAACCCAAACTATTCTATGATTATGTTTAGTCCTTTATACCATTTCTCAGTTGAGGCAGAATGATGTTCTGGTCACCTTCCTCAGTCCTTGTGTGTGACAGTTTCCCAATAATAAGTGGAAACAGAATTCCAGTTCATTTAGTCAACAGTGTGAGGATAGACTGTTTTCTATACCAGCATCCACTCAAAAGCTTGGTTGTTTTATCTGAAACCTCACCACATTACTGCAACGTTTGATAAGGAAGCTCCTTTGCAAAGACCTCAGATCAATATCTCCTACAATGATCCTGTCAATGTCTTTGTCATTCCTTCTTTGAAACCACTTCCTTTCCTTTATATACAAATCTGTATTTTTTGCTCAATTTTTATTTCATTGCCCACAGCCTTATGGATAAGAGGGGGAAAGAACTAGAGAACACACCCCGTAACACGAAGCAGTTATAAAACAATAGTCCAGGCAGTCTTGGAGTGAGAATAGAAAATACATGTTAAATCAATCAGAACTTACTCTGGTCAACAAGTATGAAAGCCAAGTTATTGGGGTCTGTGTCTGGGTTGCTTGTCAGTCTCTGGGTTTGTGTAATGCTTGCATTACACAAAGTTGATGGCACTTAATCTAACGCATCGCTACAGCGTGGTCAGAGGCGGCATGAAGATTCTGCATGCACTGTAGCAGCCTTCGTGCCTGCAGTGTGATCAATCTTCGTGCCACACTGATTGACACCACCTGAGTATTTGGCCCAACAACCATGGGACAAGTAATCAGATTGCAAAGCTCTCAGTGGAAATGAATTTTAAAGAGTGTTATTCTGCTCCCTCGCAATGCAAAACTAAGCAGGTTGCTTAATATTTCTCTTCCTTTTAACACAACAATCCTGGCCTTTGGGGACTGATTTTAATTAACAACATTCTCTGGTTGCACATCAAAGAGCTGGGGAGAGAAAATGAGTCAAAACCTGAGCTTTTGGACCCTGGGAGTTTCTCCACCCTGCTAAAATTGCAGGAAATGAAAATTGTTTATTCTTTTCCCTTTTCCCCATACAATATTCCAGAAGAATTCAGTTGAATCCAGGTTTTTTTTGGTTTGGGTAGATCATTAAAAACTATTTGGAAAATGCATAAGAAAAAGGGCAGATACAAACAACTTTTTCCTGGCTATCTCCTGCCATTTTCCCAGTTATCCACAATTTAGGAACATCCAGGAATACCTGCTTTTCTACACTGACTGAAAGAAAAGGGAGGGAAAAAGGACTCAATTTAGTGTTTCCCTGTAGCACATGAGCCAAGATTTGGCTGACAGAAGCCTCTCTGGGACTTTTATATTAATCGCAGTAATTTCATCTCCACTTTTGCAAATCCAAGGTTTTTATTATTGGGATCAAAATGATTTATTGTTTTTCAGCACTTAATGATTTCCTGATTCTTCCTTCTCTGTTTCCCAGGTTTAAACCCTGTAGGTACCCAACACAGCCACCTGCTTCTCCAGAAAGGTCTCTTTGAGGACTTCAGCGTGAAGGTTACAGAGGTGCCCACTACCGTTCCTCCAATAACCTGAGACAAGGCCATGGCCAACAATTTCCTTCTGTGCATTCACTAGTGGATGAATTGTAACTCTCAGAAACCTGGCTGAGGATATTTGACCAGAGTTAAACCCCAGATTTACTTTTCAGTCTTATCCTTCAAGATACATAATATCTTGAAAGTTTCTCTATGTATTCTCTAATAGACAACTTGTTATGCTGCCACTGATTTTTAACATGCAAGCCCTTCAAAAGCTGCAGTTTGATGTCAGTAACAAGTCTTGATTCATTCTTAAGCAGAAGGAATTTTACATGATTAGGAACAAGACAATATGGAAAATTCCTTCTGGCTCCAAATTCTATGAATATCTGCATTTTCCATGCTCCTTTCTTTTTTTTTTTTAATAACTTACAAACATTATTACAAGCTTGTCAAAGGAAACAGATCGGTGCAGTTTATAAATAGCTTAAAGCATAAAGCAAACATGGCACCGTTGCCAAGGCACAGAGAGAAGTCATATTCATCAAAGTAATTCTTTTAGGATATTTCTAAGTCGTCACACTTCTAATTTGCACCCTACAGACATAAACTCTGAGAAGCTATGAGAAATTAGAGTCTTGCTTTCTTTTTCATACTATGCAGTTGAAGGTCCTTCAGCCAAAACTAGGTAATAAAGTCAGTGTTTTACCAGGGGCTTTTCTCATGTAATTCAAAGAAGCCAAGAGCTCATTGCACCAAAGAAGTTGCCAAGAAATCACACAGTAAAACACTTTTTCTTGCACAGCACAACTATTCAGATTTGTGCCATTCACAGCCTGAAAGGACATCAGCTCTTTAGAGACAAGCAATGCATCAAACCCTCCTGCAAATCAACTACTTGCTCCCATGAGTTTAGGGTCTCCAGATGAAACTTTGTGCAATCTTGCTTTCAGTGTCTTGCAAAATTCAAAACATAATCTTTGACTGGAAAAGCTCCCAGATATCAAATTGCTGCATCTCAAGGCAAAGACATGAGTCTTTCCTCCAAAGAATGAGTAATTGCAGCCTTTCTGTTTCAGAGCAGACAAACACAATATCTTTGTTAGGATATGGCTAGAGTCAAAGGTATCAACTTCTGCAAGAGGGATAAAGTTTTATAACCTCTTTCACTTTGTCCATGTGCTTTTTCAATGACTTTTGGGTTGATTTGTCCATATTCTGAGAACCAGACATCCAGGATCTTTTATTGCTTTGTGTTATCTCTACACAAGGCACCTGGTCTAACATTCACCTGAACATTTAATTTGCTAAAACTTCTATACCTGTTTGTGTACATAGAGATATAGGAGGGTGTGTGTTTTATACCCAGACACATTTGCAAAACTTCCAGAAGTAGCTTCAGGTAGGGGCAGATTGCAGAGCTGATTTGTATTTAAATGTTCTCAGAGGACAGGAATGAGGAAGAGGACTGGAGCACCTCTCTTATGAAGACAGGCTGAGAGAGCTGGAATTGTTCTACCTGTAGAGAAGCCTCAAGAGAGACCTTAGAGCAGCTTCCAATACATAAAAGGGCTGACAAGAAAGCTGGAAAGGGGCTTTGGACATTGGCTGGTAAGAACAGGAGAAGGGGGAATGTCTTTAATCTGCCAGAGGGTAGATCTAGATTAGATTTTAGGAAGAAGTTGTACTGCCAGATAGATTACAAATGTCAAACCAATCAGTCATATGTTTGCCTATTACCTGAATACAGTCCCCCCAAACCATTCTATTAGTTAACCTGCACGTCATGAAGTACCTGTGTGAATAACATTGACTGACAAGGTTTCTAACAAGGACAAAAGATTCTCATTTTAGCTCAGTTTCCTTTCAAACCTCTCTGAGAATGACAGATTCTTTTACCATCAAGAGTGTTTCCACAGCTCCTATCATAACAGCTAGGAAAGACAGCGACATCCAAACCACCCTATTCTAGCTTCACCTCTAAAGTGTCGGTACAGCTTTTGCTAAACTAGCTGATGCATGATGTTAGCCTCCTTCCAAGTAGTGTAGAAGCTTGAATTCCATATTTTACTCCCTCTCCCTGTTTTTGTGTCCCTCACTATTCTGGGATTCAGTTTATAATAGAGTGGAAAATAAATCACAGCTGGTCCACTCTTTATGGCTCTAGGATCATGTGTAAGTCTATTGGAACCACATATTTTCCCTTACACAGAGTGCTAGGTAAATAAATCTATTTCTATGCCATAATCGCATCGTCACCCTCATGGGCTCCATACCAGTTCAATATCTCAAATAGTTCTACATTTTATAGATGTAGTTATTCTCTTCTTTCCCCACCAGAAGTCAGAATTTACCATTTCCCTTAGCATTTGGGTTGAGATGGATGCATTTTGAAAGAACAACTTAAATCCTATGTACTGCAGTGAAAATCAATTGTAATACCTGATAACATTGCTTGTATGTTGATATTTTTGTAATTTTCTCATTTGTAATCCACAGACCAAATTTGTCATCAACTAATCCATTGTATAAGCTTAGTGCCTTGCCTGAGTGAAACAGGATGTGAGTCAATGCAGAATGTAATTCCTTGCGTGTTTTTCATTATAATTATGATGCCCCTAGCAGCTTTGCCAATTCTCACAGAAATATTTGATGTTCCAGTTTAGAACACCAGTACCCTCTCGCTATTGAATGAGATTCTGGGGAGAGAAGGGAAACAAAAAGAAAGGAAAATTTTCTAGCTCCATGTTGGTATAGAGAGTTTAAGTGCTTCATGAAAACCCCAACTAAAGGTTGAAGAGGATCTTCACATCCTAGTGACAGCAAGAACCTTAAGAATATATACGTTTTTCTGAAAATATAACAGAAAGCCAAGCAAAAACTGTGGAATCTAATATTTTTTTTCTGGAGAAAGACTTTTCCAATTGATATATTAGTGTTACCTCAGCTCCAGTCCTTACGTCATTTTTCATGTCAAATAATATTTATTGAGGAATGGGTTACCTCTCTTCTATGTATCATAGAATCATAGAATAGCTAGGGTTGGGAAGGACCTTAAAGCTCATCCAGTTCCAACCCCCTGCCTTGGGCAGGAATGCCTCACAGTAGACCAAGTCACCAGAGGCTCTGTCCAACCTGGCCTTGAACACTGTCAGGGATGGAGCATTCACAACTTCTTTGGGGAACCCATTCTGGTGCCTCACCACCCTAACAGTAAAGAACTTCGTCCTTATATCTAACCTGTTATATCCCCTGTTTTAGTTTGAACCCGTTACCTCTTGTCTTATCACTACAGTTCTTGATGAAGAGTCCCTCTCCAGCATCCTTGTAGGACCCCATCAGATATTGTTCATATTTCACTGATTCCAACCTTTCCACTTCTAAATCTGAAATTCTGTGTGCTTCATCTTTAGTTCTTTGCTTGGGTGAGTGGTTTAATTTTGGTTTTCACTGTATATAAAAAAAGGTCTTTTAAAAAAATTCTATCCCCTTTCAATCAAAATTGATGTGGTAACCAGCCTGTGTCTGAAAACTCCTATTCGATTGCTATAATTGTCCTTAAGGACAAGTGTCCTTGGTTGTAACAAAACACCTATTTGTTTTAATGGATAGATCAGGAGTGCTGAGAAGGGTGCTCAGAAAAAGAGCAAGATTTCCTCATTAATCAGGAAATTTTGAGGTTAAGTAAGATGCAATGTGCTTTCAGAGTTTTCCAATAGTCCAGTTTTCACCTCAGCCTTCTGCTATTGGAAGTCAAACTAAACATATATGAGAATAAAAAGTGAATTGGTGGTTAAATAAGTACAAAGTAGGGCTATTGTAACCCATGCTCTTTCTCTCTCTTACATCTACCTACCGTATACTGTTGTTTCATTCTTCTTTTAAGTACAAAGATTTATTCTAACTTTCTGATTCCAAATAACACGTCTTTGCCCTGCAGAACAGTGTGACCTCCTTAGAATACAACCACATCTTCTATGGGGTTTGCCCATCTACTAGAAAGTAAGACAGGATCAATGAAATGAGAAATAAAATACATGTTTAATTTCAAGGATGACAACTAAGAACAGTAGTGAATTCCCCATATGAAGAGTGGATGCCTTTCTGGAAGGTAAACTTCAGCCAGAAGCAATGCATAAATGAGTGGGTGAGATTATCCAGCTGATGTTATTCCAGAGGTCAAGCAGGATGATTATTTTTTTCCCTTCTGCTTCACTTCCATCTATGAACTTTGCAAGACTTATGCAATGGTAGTAATCATCTACATAATCTTTATCATGTGTTCAGTGCTCTGAACATTTTTACAGGAGCAGATGGCTTTGTTTCACTGCTTGTCTGAAGAGTTCACATGCAAATGTGTCACTTCTAGTATTGTCTGTGCTGTCTAAGACCTTTGGAATTACATAAATAACCAGTTTGTTGCATATTCCACTTATCATCATCTTGTGGAAAGCTCTAGGATCTTTGCTTTTGCTCCTAAATCATCTTGAAATCCAGCTTTGGGATAGGAACAGAGTTAGCATAAAGTATTGAATGGCCTGGTTCAGAATCTATCTGAAGTTTCCAGGGGTGGCATGAAAGAAAACAACCTAGATCTTCATTTGGTTAGGATTGGAAAAGACCTTATGGTCATCTAGTTAAGACCATCATTTTCATTACACCAGCTGTATGCTTCATCAAGACCATTGTTTAACCTTTACTTTTGGCAGCACTACAAAGTGGTCCTCAGAGAGCTGCATCTGAAAAGATAAGCATTTTATTCCAAGTGCATAGGAGTGGAGTGCACTTGTGTGAGGGCTGGTATCATTAATTAAGCTAAAGAAATTTGGTTTAGATGTTTGGTTCATTGGTTTTCACAGCTGAAATGAAGGATAAAATCAGCTTCTTCATGCATTTGAAAAGAAAAGAAAATCCTTCTTTTTCTTTGTATTAAATTAAATTTCCACTTCAACTGAATTAAATGGGTTTCCTTCATGTGCTCCTTTACCCCTATACTCTTTCATGCCTGTATACCAAGGAAAGATGTTTCCAGCTGGAAAAAATGAAAGGTAAATATAACAGTTATTTCCCAGTAACAATTCTCTTTTTCCCACATGACTGGTTTTCTTCAGAGGGCATATGCTGACTGAAAAATAAACACAAGGACATTAAATATATATTTGCCTGTAAGGGCATATGAGATCTGATTTCCTATGAAAATTGAAACTTGGCTGGGAGGCATTCAAGCAGTACTGAAAGGCTTTCCAAAAGTGCAGAGAACAAGCAGAAAGAAGAAATTCTTTTTCCTGGTTTCAGAAATTGTTTGGCTGGAACCAACTTAGAGTTAGAGAATGCTCTAGTTTATATCTTAGTGTTTATCTTTCTGCTGGCCTTCAAAACTAATGTGATGTTATTGAAGTAGTGCTGCGATACGTTTTGGAGAAGCAACATGAAGCATTTGATTTAGCAGGCATCTACAGAATACGAAATATTTGCAGTCAGAATAAGTTATTTATATAGATTAATGTTGTTTATATCCAATATATTTATCATGAAGAAATTCCATTTTACCCTCGACCATGATGCCCATGGAGTAACATTTAAGATATAGTTGTCCTCCTTAAACTGTATTATAGATTACTAAACTGTTACGATTACACCATGGCACAGATTAGGCAAATATGCCTAAATATATAGCCAAAAATAGGCAAACTAGGATCTAGGTGCTCTAGGTTGCTCCTGTAGTCAATGCAGAGAAGTAAGTGCCAGATGAACTGCCACATCATAAGTGTGCTGAATTGTCTTGTATCCATATAATAACTATAGAGGAAGCCTGTGACAATTGGACTTTAATGTAACTGTATCTGCTACCTGCCTAACATTAAACAAACCTTTCACCTTAGGTTTTGAGAGGCAGAGTTTGGGGGTTTCCATTTGTCTGTTTTTTCCCAAACTGCTCATGCTGCTTTCCCAGTCATTTTTCTGTGTACAACAGACTGTCTTCTACTTCCATCTCAATAATGTTGATGGCTTCATGATAACTTGTCTGAGATTAACACTTAATTCTAATCAAGGTATGGAAGAGCTTGGAGGTGAAAGGCAGAGAAAGTTCTCAGAATTTAATTCAGTGCCTTGGAAAAGTCTTTGCTTTCAGTCTGCTAAACTCATTGAAAACTTTACCACTTTGTGAACTAAGGTTATGAGAAAAAGAACCTTAAAA
Source organism: Coracopsis vasa (assembly GCA_026283785.1). NCBI lineage: Eukaryota > Metazoa > Chordata > Aves > Psittaciformes > Psittacidae > Coracopsis > Coracopsis vasa. Next base: position 9,908 of record JANHGB010035170.1, read on the forward strand.
ATTAGAAAATTAATTTTGTGGTAATTTGCATCATTGCCCAATAGCTTTGTGCTTTAATTTTAAACTCTGTGTTTGCAAAAATGTGTTGTTGACATTATAGCATTTAGCTATGCAAATGAAAGTACCAGCAGTCCTCCACCTTCAAAAGGTAGGAAAATATTGCTCACATTATCTAATGAAATATGCATTTTCAGTGATGATGCAAGAGATGTAAATTTTGTTAGGGTGTTAACTCTTTGCTGTTAAGTTTTTGGGCTTTGCAGCTGATAGAATTAGATACTTTTCTGTCCCCATGCAACCAACAAGGGCTAGTGAAAAAGGTTTTAAACATGAATGGAAAGTCAGAGTATGTTATTTATCTGAACTCTTCAGCCTTCTATCCAAGCTGGCAGCTGTCCTCAAACAGGGTTGTACAATCCAGGCTGCTAGCTTTTACAGTGCTTCAACAAGCAATTCTGTTAACATTGAATAATTCATGTAGTGCAATTTAAAAACATAACCCAAAAAATTCTTCCCATTTCTACAGCACAGTCTATCTGAAGAACTTGCAGGCTTTTCATCAAGTAACATCCACTCATTTTAAATGCTGTATTTAGTAGACTAGACATGCTGCCAATCTGATTTAACACCAGCAAACTATTAAAAATTGGACTTAGAAAGCATCAGGTTGGTAATTCAGACACATCTATCTAGCAGACAAAGACATATAAAGATTTAATGGCTGGAAACTAAATCTAGAATATTCAGACTTATAAATAAGTCTCAATATTTCTTACAGTATTTTAATTAAGCATGGGAACATCTTGGTAAGGACTATGTGAAATCTGAAGTCTTTAACTGAATCTCATGGTTCCTAATAAATCACAGGATGTGGGCTTGTTGAAGGGAGACATAAGATGAAGTACTAGTTTGTGTTATTTAAATATCAGATGGGATGACCTCAGTTTATAATCTGAGAAACATGCCATCAAAAAATTAAAATATAATTGAATTAGTTGGTCTAATATATCAATACAAAAGAAGTTGCCAAATTGACATAGCTTTTCCTCTTTAGCCTGAGAGAAAAACAAACCCAAGACTGTGTAAAACAGATATTCAGGGAAGCACGGAGCATAAAACTGAACACCTTTCTCTATGTCTTTAATGCTTCTGCTTTTCCTCAAAACAGGAGTTGCTCACTGTGTCAGAAATCTGCTAAAATCAAAGGGAAATGCCATTTATCTCATCTGATATTACTACCCACAAGACCAAATCCTCCTCTGAAACTCAAAAAACCCACCCAAAACCCAAGTGACTCTGAGCCTGCTGAAATTTCCCCCCGTTAGTTCTAAAATAGCAGAGCAGAACTCAAGGCTAGCTCTATACTCTCTCCTCAAGTCACTGCAAATACCTGTGACATAGCAGCGTCTGAAACCAAGAGCACCAATTAACTTCTACTGTCATTCATTAACTTCCTCTGTCATCAGTCATCCATGATTTGACGGTTTGTGACCCTGCAAACCTCTGCTCACCTTTTGCTGATCATGCTTTCACGGGTTGAATCAGAAAGTAAGTACAGCAATGCTTTTTATTCTGCTTGTCATCCTACACTGTCACAATTCAAAGATTTTCCCACTGTATAATTCTCCTGACCACAGACAGACCACAGAATAGTAGCTTCATTTTATGACTATTGAAGCAAAAATAATAATCAATAATCCTATTAATTAGTATCATTTAATTTGAGAAGGTCTTCCCTTGGTTGCAAGGGACCTTTTATAAGAGCAAATAGTGATAGGAAAAAGGGGAATGGCTTTAACCTGCCAGAGAGGAGATTGAGATGAGCTCTTAGGCAGAAGCTCTTCCCTGTGAGGGTGCT
>JANHGB010035172.1:0-28699 GCA_026283785.1 Coracopsis vasa
TCTTTTCTTTTCTTTTCTTTTCTTTTCTTTTCTTTTCTTTTCTTTTCTTTTCTTTTCTTTTCTTTTCTTTTCTTTTTAGTGATGTTGATCAGCTGAAATGGTAATTGGCTCCCTGTCAGGCCAGCTCAAGGATTTGTAATTTATTTTTGCCTGTCACCTGTTGAAAAAGGACTGGAGATTCCTTTTCTCCCTACAGAGGGATCCATTAGTAACACAAAAGCAGCATCTGCAGGGATGCACAACAGTTATATACATTCTTACTTTTTATCTGCTCCAAGACATTAGGACAGATTGTTGCCTTTAATTCTCTACCTGGAAAAAAAAATAAAAATAGAGTGCATATAGTGCTTAAAATCAGCTGCTCTCAGTTGTAGCTCCTGAAATGACATTTCTTGTCCCACAAAACCTTCTTCAAAACTGATTTAAAAACAAACAGAAGATTGTACAGCTAGGAAATCATCCTAGCTCAGTGCAGCTGTGCTCCAATTTTCAGGTTGCATGACCTTATCCAGAAGATGTGGTAACACAGTGGCAAATCTGGCTGCTTCTCCAGACACTTTCAAAATATGAGATTTCACTTAGGCTGGCTGGGCTGAGAATTCTGGTTATAATCTGGAGCCATACAGGTTTTACTGATGCAGAAAGAGCAGCAGCAGCAGCCAACATACTGGTCATTTCTTTCCTTACCCTTCACTTGTTACACTGCAGCCAGAAACGTTGCGAGTATAAATGGTTGTGTTTCAGCTTTCATTAAAACGAAGGAGAACTAATAAAAGCTGTGAGACTTAGGAGCTGATTACAGCCAAGAAATCTGAAGAATGCTGTGCTCATTTTTTGAGCTTTTTTTCTATTCTGTTCTTTTTATGCAGCATCATACTGACCTTTGGCAGGATACTCCCTGTTGAGACTGTTTTCACGATCTGCTAGCCTTTAGTCTTTGCCAAGTTCTGATAGTGATGGGTTTTCAAGCAACCTTTCCAGTGATGGAATTTCATATACCCTTTTATTTGCTTTTACTTCTTTCACAGAAAGTACTTTCTGTCTTGGTAACCTGGTAACATCAGCAGTGCATGCAATGCGGTATGTTGAACTAATTGCCAATTAAATAATAGGGAAGGCCAAGATCTAACAGAAAATCATTGTGCACAGTTCATTAACTGCATTTCACAGAACGAAAATTATGCCATGCCATTTTTTAGAGCAGGCTTAAGGAGTGAACAGTTTCTTCCTTAATACCGAATAGCTGCAATGCAGAGCAGAATGGAAAGATATTCAGAGTAGCAGTTCCTGGGGTTTTCAGTTCTTCTCCTCCCCCAGATAGATATCTGTACAACTCAGTAATTTCTGTGGATTAGTTTATTTTCTCTGTGAGATGGATAGAAAAAGATATGGCAAGTCCTGGAGATAATCACTATCTTAGTGTTATATGTAAATATGCTTTCTCTGATATTCAGTTACAATAAACTAGCAAATACTAAATGAGATTGAGGAAAACACTGAGGATGCCTTTCAGGAAGATTTTAAAATATCTGAGTAGCTTCACAGAAAAATCATGAGAATAATGAAAGTATCAGAAAGCCTGTCTTATGGTAAGGGGTGCATACCATAGAGTGCTTAACTTACGAATACTCAGCTATATGTAATGGTAATGTGCTGTAGTGCTATAAGAGAAAACTTTTGTTTAATAAAGGTATAACCAGGCTGGTTCTTGATACTACTGGCTTCTGGTGCTAGACAGAATCAGACAAGAAAGGGAATGGATGTGTATGTGTTCATCTGAATGTGCTTGAATGTAGGAAAAAGTGGCCAGAAATAAAACATAAGGCATAAGAAGTGAGTTGTGTTTGGGGAAGCGGGGGAAGTGTGGAGGGTCTGAGAGTGAGCAGCATTTCATCTAGAGCAATGGGGTTTGCAGTTGCAGTGCTGAATGAATTGGTGGGAATGGGTAAATACTTAGAAAAAGATAAAAAGGGAGCTCCCAAAATAAAATTTTAAAATTACATTTTTTATAATGCATCTAAAAGCCAATCTTGAAAATCTTCACCTTTACCATTTGAAGTATCAAGATGAAAATGTCTCAAAATAAGCTACTTGACATATGGTCCATTGCATAAACTTACAATGAAGGTTGTTTTTTAGAAGACAAGCAGTGACATCTAACCATAATACGTTGAGATCTATTTCTAATCTTGCTGCTGATGGAATGCTGAGTGGCTGCTGGTTATAAAGATATTTTTCATGCAGGTAGGATATAGTATATTTCTGTGTGAATGTAACATCTTTCAAGATGATTCATTACCCAATATCATCTCAAGACCTTTTGTTATTGATGTAGCTATTATCAAGAAGATTTTTTACAATCAGTTCTTTCTGTATTCTTGATCTCTTGGTCATGGCTGTATTTGCAGTTTCCACAGCTGTTTGTAGTATTTGAACATGAAGAAGGTTGGTGTTTTTTTGCTTGATAGGAGTAGTAAAAATTGCTGCTCAGTAAAAACTTATCAACTTTGAACCTCACTGCAGCCTAGCAATATAATCTGTGGTCTAACAGTGGCCTTTCCTGAAAGCACTAAAAGAAGGTGCCATAAAATGGAGTAGAACTGAAGGTTCCGGCTTTGGGAATAGGTAGCAAGGCTTTCCAATCTGAAAACACAGGATACCACTCTGGAGAAACACTGTGCAAGAGCATCATTGTCTGCCTTCTTTCTGCAGGTCCAGTTCTTAAAAGACTGTAATAGCTCAGAGGTAGGTCAGTAGGTTTCACCCAGCTGCCCCAGTGCTGAGTCCAGTAATTTATTGCCTTGCAAAATAGTATTTTATAGTTACTGGAGACCTCAAGGACTGGGAATCTCCCTGGATTCTTTGCTAAAATTTCAGCATACATCCCATCTAAATCACTCCAGAATCAATTTACATCTTTTTGGTTTTATTATGACTTTTTCTAATAGATTAAATGACCCTTTTGTCTCCAGTATTTTTAGCCTACACTTATGTGTAGCCAGGATATTCCTAAATTGTCTTCTTGGTATGCCAGACAGGTTGAACAAGAAAAGTTCTTGCCCTAAGGCATTTTTTTCCCTCCTCTTTGTATATATATGTATATTTTACATCTCTCTACACTCTTTTTTATTCATCCTTTATTATTTCAATAAATATCATCCAGTATCATGATTATTTAGTGTTCCAATTTGAGTCACGCTAGTTCCAAGCAAATTTGCATATTTCCAATAAGCAAATATCGCAAATTCGTGATAACTGTACTTCTTAAGTCATTTAATCTATCAGGGTCACACAGTTCTTTTAGCCACAGCATTGTCCTGGAAACCCCAGCTGAATTGCTGTCCTCTGTATCCCTGAGATGCTTTTCAGAGTTGCTGCTGTCCAGAGTGCACCCATTCTGGTTTATGACCTCCGTAATTTATTCCTCTCTGCACTGAATGCTGTAGTTTTCTAAGCACTGAAGAACACTGTGGCTGCTTTGTTCTTATTGTTAATTATGGGTTTTTTAAAAGAAGCCCCGACCTTTTTTCGTTTGCCTGTATGTCAGGAGTGATTTTACATTTTACTTCCAAATACCAAATATTATCAAGCTGAACAGGTCAGAAAACTTCTATGAAATGTAATTTCCTTTTCCATGTCCTTCCTTTGGTGTTATTAGATGGGAAAGACCCGAGACTTCAGAGCTTTGGTTGTAGCATGCAGTTTAGTGCCTGCCTAGTAACACAAACGTCAATAAAGTTCTGAAAGGGAAGACATCAGAAAGGAAGTTTCCTGTCTCAGAATAACCCTAAAATATAATCTAAAAAAGTGACTCTTTAAAGTATCTTCTTGAATTGAAGGAAATTTTTACAATGCCTGCTGTAAGAGGCTTCCACCTGAATGTGCTTTTAAGATCTACCCTGAGTCTGATGGTAATTAGGAAGAGCAGTGGGTTACATACCACACAGAAAACGAAAAAAGACATCTGCAAAGTTGGTAATGAGAAGTTTGTGATTTAAGCATTGGATCACCTTTTAGAACCATCTTCAAGATACATGATCATTTTTGAATACAAAGTTATATAAAAGATCTTTGAAATACAGATTTTAGTCAAATCCATTATTTTATTAGGTTTTTTTTCACAAAAGCAGGCAGTCACTTCCACAGAACCCTTCTTAGCATTTAAAAGAATTGATTACTTGATGTGATGCCAGTGTGAAGACTGAACTGATTTAATATTTTAAGTCTAATTTTGACACTACCTTGTTTCTGTAGCTTTGATTTGTAAATATATTGCTTTGCTTAGTATTTTGTTTAGTATTAGTACCTGTAGATTCTTATGGTTTTTACATTTTATTTTAACTAAACGGTTTAAATTAAATTTATGAGATATAGGACAAGTCGCATTTATTTCAGAAGATAATGGAGACCCAGACCTCTTGATATTGATCACTTAAGACTATCACCTGAGCATTTATCTCATTTAATTCAAATGCATTTCTTTGTCATCATAGATTCACACTATGCAGGCCAAATACACATTGCTAAATGCAAGCATTTTTATTAAAAACATTAATGAAGTGTCAGCATATATCTTTAAATGTGCCATGAAGCATGGAATAGTGGAGGTAAAAAAGTATGAGCAATTATTAAAATCATCTGACCCATTGTATGTTATAGACATAGCACTATATTATTTTGTGAATACTAATCTTGTGCATTAGTAACTGTTTTCTTCAATCTGTATACTGCAAAACACGCATCAAGACAGAGGAAGATCAAGAAAAAAATCTCCTTACTCTATTTTTTCTCCTCAGCCTTATCACCTTTCTTCTGAAAACGCATGTGGGTAAGTATAAAGTGTATTCTCCAGATAACTTACTGGAAGACTGTAGCAGTGTGCCTTAAATAATCTCCTCAGCTGTAATCTCAAGTGTCAAATATGATAGCATAAAGCGAATTTTTTGTTTTGTCTATGTCCATAAACCCATCTTGACCATGTTACAGCAGTTACAGGCAAAGGTGGTTTTGCCTATGTCAAATGGGAGAAATTGAGTATTTGTTCAATTCTTATGTACAGCAAAGAGGTAAATTAATATATATTTTTTATCATTTTATTGCTGATGCTTTGGACTGTCATTTGATCTTTTCTGTCCACAATAAATGCCCATAGCATTCATCTTATAAATGATTGAGTAGCGTGCTCACACCAAGCAAATATGCACTGTAGTACTATAATACAGGAAAAGGGAGGGAGGAAGGAAGCCTCATTGTTAGGGTAGGTCTAAAAGCTGTCTCTGGTACATGCTGTATTAGGGGAGGTGGTGACTCCTGGAGTGAAGGTTGATGCATGTCTTCTGAAACTCTTAACATTTTATTTCCATAGAAACACTAACACACCTCTCAAACATTTAGCTTTCAATATTTTTTAATGTCTTGGTGTCTGGTCTTAATTCAATTTCCACTTTAAGAATGTGTAAAGCCAGAGTTAAATTTGAAAAGTAACAGCTTGGAAATGCACACATTAAGATGATCGAATTGAAGTTATTCCTGTTTTCCTGATCCTGAGGTCCTAAACCTAAACCATCATATTATTTCTTTTGTTCCACTGTGTTTCTACTTAAATCCTTCAGTCCCAATACGCCATACATCAGAGGACTCTATGCTCCTGTCATTCCCTATACTGTTTCTGCTTAAAAGTCCAAACAATGATCTGCGAAAGTTTGGATTTCAGATTCTGTGACAGCTCACAAATACTGAAATGTTAGCTCTTCAAAATTCCCAATGCATTTCTGTGATTACTATTGAAGAAGAGCCAGACTGCAGCATTAAAATAAACTACCAAATTGAACCGTAATGTAAGAGGCCATCTCTCAGTTAAGATAATACTGACTTTTTGTCAAATTTCTGTATCTTAGAAAGGGAATTTTCAGTTACACAATCAGCACAGAAGCTGTGTACATGTTCTATGCAATTTGTATATTGATGTATATATCAAATATTTTGCAGGCATCACCCCCATTAGAAGATTTTTTCATACTGTTGGTACTGTAATAAGAATTAGAAAATTTTCTTATCAAAAGGAGACCCCCCCAAGTTCTCAGAATGTTTCAGAACATAATTAATACTACAGTGCAAGTTGTGCATTTAAAAAATGTTTTATTATAATATTTTGAGAAATAGACCAAATGACCAAATTTCTGTTGCCAGAATGTTTCATTTGACAGATGCATTAGCAGACCACAGATCAGTGGTCAGCAGGTTTTTGTAGGTATAAATAATAGCATCTTTCACATTGCCTTTTTAAATGTAGTAATAAAGCATGCTAGACTGTGTTGTCATCTCTGTCAGTATAAAAGCACTGAGATGCCAATGAAAATAAGGATGATATTTCAATTTCTGATATTGATTACTGTGAGTAAAATTTTGTCAGTTTTTCTCTTGTCATTGCAGAGGTTCATCAGGGAGGTAATTTTATCTTTCATTTTTTTCCCCCAGATATATTGAATGTGAAAGGTGTCCTACATGCCTCTCCAGTTAAATTAGTTCAGTTGAATTTTTGAGGAAATTAAGAAAAGTTGAGCACTTTGGGAAGAGGTCAGGAAAGAAGGATGAAGGCAAGCATGGTAGAAAGTATGTGTAAAAGTAAATACATTAAAGCATCTGTAATTTATTTTTCTTAAAGACATTAATATGTGGATGTTCTGGATTTGTAGCACCTAAGATATCAGAATCATAGAATCATAGAATATATACTGATTACTTTTTTTTTACTGGGTACAGCAGTGTCTGCAGGTGATGATGTGCTTTCCTTTTCCTTACATAATGCATATATTACCCTTCAATTGTGGGGCCAGGCTATGAAAAATCGGAACAGCTAATGTTGCCTGTGTACTTAACAGTACAATTTAAATGACCAACCTTGTTTGTTGAGTACTTTTGGTCATAAATAACCCCCAAATAAATCTAAATTAATTGGAAAACTAAAATAGAATAATTACTCTTTTATCCAACAGCTGGGCATCAAGAATTAAGCAGCATTACTCTTTGGCCAAAGTATGATACATTTAGGACACAATAGTAATATTTCAGTAGATTTCACAAAGTCTGATCAAGTTTTAGTAAGCAAAGACAATGGACATTGTACCATTTGAACTATCTTTAGTTCTGAAAACAGGATTAGGAGCCCAATGCTACTAGATTCCACGCCTGATACTTCTGAATTATATTGAATCAAAACAGGTAGGGTGTAAGCTTTAAAGGATCATGTCCTTCAGATATGCTTTACTGCAGTTGCATTATACCTGTTTTGTCAAGAACTCCTAAACAGGGAAAGCCTCTGTGCTGGAGACCATGGGTTCCTTGGTGTGAACGTTTCCAGGTACATATCAAAAGTGCAGTCAATATAGAATAGCTGTGTAGGACCTGCAAGCAGTTGTGAAACAGAGTCTGTAGGGACTCTTGTTTTATTGCTTGGAAGAACATGAAGTTGCTGAAAGATATTATGGCATTACTTTGCAGTCAACACCTTCTAAATGAGAAGGTTATTTTGATTTGTTGGCTTATCACTATACTGAAATAGCATCTGTTAAAGAATACACTTGGATGTTATGTTCAAAAGAATAGTTATCAACTGAAATATTTGTAATTATTTGAAATTAGTCTGTTGGAATGGAGTTACTGGTGCAACTTTGATAGCTAAAGAGAAATGTCTTTATGGCTGACTTGTCTAAGCTGTATTTATTTACATATCAAAATATATTTTTTGTCACAACAGTATGAATCTTGGAACAAGATCTCCAAAACACCTTTTTCTAGGCTTCAATCCTGCAAAGTGATGAGTGTTTCCTGTGATTTTGCTGTATGTGTTCATCCTGTACTTAAATATTTGCAGACACTTCAGTAGATCAGGCCTCTAGCTGTCATATACCTTTTGGAGTTTTTGTGTAACTTTTTTCTCCTTGATGTTTGTGAATAAAAAGCAAAGCAGGATGATTTGGATGTATAAAATCAAGTGCTTCTCTCTTTTGGCTTTATTTACAGACCTATTAATTCGTAGAATCATAGTATGGTTTGGGTTGGAAGAGACCTTAAAGATCACACAATTCCAACCCCCTGCCATGGGCAGGGACACCTTTCACTAGACCAGGTTCCTCAAAGCTCCATGAAACCTGGCCTTGAACACTGCCAGGGATGGAGCAGCCATAGTTTCTCTGGGCAACCTGTGCCAGCGCCTCACGAGCCTCACAGGGAACAATTTTCTCCTAATGTCTAATCTGAAACTACCCTCTATCAGCTTGAAGCCATAGGTGCTGTGTGCCTCTGAGGCTATACTGGGGTTGATAGAGAATTCGAGGTAAAAGGTATCAACTGATAACTAGCAGGCAATAAACTATGCTTTAAAAAAAAAGGGGTTTTGTGGAGGGTTTTTTTTGTTTGTTTGATTTGGTTTGTTTTGGGTTTTTTTGGGGTTTTTTTTACATCTGAAGACTACAGCAACAATGCTTTAGTTATAGCTAATGAAACCAAGAGTAACCATCATCAGTCTTGTACAATCTTAAGAATACAACTAAGTCTACTTCATAAGTATCCTTGAAAAGCAGTCTTTAAAACACAGAGGCTTTTTGAAATGGTAGATGGCAGCTCGAACCTGTAAGAAATGCCCATGGATCTGACCAATATCTATTCTGAAATGTGTAAGCCTAAAACCAAAAGGCACAAATAATGTATTATTCCAAAATTCACCAGCAAATTCTAGTAAACATTGAATTGATTTTCCTTTTTTCTCCTTTTTGCAGCTGCTACTCTGATTCCAGCTGTTTATTCACAGGATGAAAGAGATGTTTTTAAGCATTCTCAACAGTTCCAAGTGATTGATGTAAATTTAAAAAAAGCTACTCTGATTTAAAGAGAGTTGCTAGGAAACGTGCAGTTTGAAGATGAAATCTCCCACTGAGCTTGTCTTTGGCTGTACAAAAGGAAGTATGTTATAGGGTATACTGAGTTACAGATATAATGGACAAACTGTTAAATTTTTATGTATATAAATACACCTGCTATGAACTTATTGAATACACCATTCATTCCCATATCTTCATTTATTGATGAATACCAAGGCATTATTAAGTTCAAGAATATGTGAAAAACAGATACAAAGTGTGATAAAGATTTTCATATAATCTTTTTGAGTTTTTCAAATTATCTTTTTTTTTTCAGAAATCAATCTATTTAAGATTTAGTTTCAAGATTATGTACTGAATAGCCTGTTCTTTTCCTTTATAAACTCTAACAAAATTGACACTCAACAAAACAGCAATTACAACTTAATTTTACTGGAGAAGTTATTGGGTTTTGTCCCTTGAAAGTTGTTGGCCGAAGTAACAAAAAAATCCTCTTTATCATATGAAAGAATGCCCAGTTTTAATTATGAATATTTATTTGTACTCATGGCTGGGTTTTTTTTTTTCGTGCTGGTTTTAGGCCCTGGGGTGTGTTTGGTTATCTTGGAGTCAAAGGTAAACTGATTAGGCTTTAAGGCACAAATGGAGGCTACTTGTAAGTGTAGGAGCAGGGTAGTGTGCTGTTGTGTGTGGTGCTCAGTGCTTGGCAGGAGGCTTATTGATTTTTTCTTGCTGTTTTTTTTTACCAGGCAGTCTTTAAGCAGCAAAGCAGCATGCTTTCAGAAAAGTGTGAGTAATGCCTGTGAGTTATGGCAGGAGTCAGTGAACTTTTTCTTATTTATTACCTTAGAAGAAAGAACAGCGAGTTGCTGATAGAGCAAATGGTGTGAATAGGGACTTGCAAGACTGGCTGCCTGACCCTTTGCTGCTGACATGGTGATTAAAGACAGTGTTTAAGTACCACTAAGCAACACTTCATTATCTGAAGGTATTTCAAAACAAAACCTTTTTGCAGCTCAGTGACACAGGGAAAGTAGCAAAACTGTATTGGGCTTTTGGGAGTTGTTGGGCTTACCACAAACTAGAAGATGCCTAATTTTCCTAATAAAATATGTTTATAATAGCAATACTAAATGACCCTTCATTACAGAGTTGTTGATTAACTGCAAGATGAGATAGATACGTGACTGCTGTAAAATCCTTGTAGGGAAAAGAATTAATGTTGATTAATAGTGAATCTGTGGGTGAAAATAACAAAACTAAGCCATCTCATTAGTTACATGAACTATCTGAGAGGACAGAATAACAGAAAGACAAAACAAAGTGTGAAAAAAAAGAAAATAGGAAGGATGATGTAGCAGGCAAGCAAGGAAAAGTCCCATAGGGCTTCTTAATTGCCTACAAAAAAAGCAAAAGTGCCTACTGAGCAACTGACTGAAGAAATAACTGACTCTTGAGGTCTGAATTCTTTGATGTATAACTAGAAAGGAAGCAGGAGGGTTAAATTCACAGCGCGATTAACTACCTGCTTGTTGTCCTACTTGAAAAAATGTTGCATTTGAAAGTGGCCACGGAAAACAAACATCTTGTAATAGTAAGGTTCGCATTCAGATCCCTGGTACCTTCTGTATCTTACAGCAATTTTTTGCAAATTTTTTTGATGTTTTTCTTTTTTGTTATAGGTGCTATGCTTTCTTTCTTTGTAGAATAGGCGCTATTGCTTCAAAGTGGAAAAAGCATGGCTCAAAACTCGTCTAGAGAAGGAACTTGTTGACTTGATGCTTGATTCTTGGAGAGAAGTCACAGCTTCCAAAGAAAGGGGGCAGGCAGGGGTCAAACAGGTAACTCTGGGCCATAGTATATTGCAGATCATCAGTGTGCCAAAACATTAGTTCTTTTAAGCATATTGATGTGAGAATTTAAGTGGAAAGGAAGAAACAAAAAGTGTATTTATAAATATTTGTAAAAGAATGGAAGTTTTGTATTGCACTCCAAAGCTAAGGTTTCCCATTGAAATTGGGACAAGCCCTGTAACAACCCTAGCATCCTCATCACATCTGAGACATTGGTTCTTCATGTTTCCAAGTCAGTGTTTATTAAGCATAAATACAGAAATATAGATCTGGTTGAATTCTACCTTCTGAATTGATTCTACCATTGGTGGTAGAATCACTTAATTTAGCCTGTCTAAATGTATTGATGATCTGACTCTGGATTTTAGTTATTTATTTATTATCACCTGTAAGCAATGGAAAAAAAGAAATCAGTAATTGCAGTGAGGGGTGGAGCAGAATTAGACTGCTCCTTGCTCCAAGTTCAGGGTTGTTATGTTATTGCGTGTTGTCTCTGAAAGGGTAAATTTTGTTCAAGAACAGTATCCTATTTATGAGCCATCAAATTGATGGGCTTCTTAGCTGGCTTTCATTCATGTGAAATGGAGAGAGTAGCTACATTCTTCAAATATGATCACGTGGAAAATACTAGAAGTATGACTGTTGGTGAGGGACTGTTTGGACCAGTGGGCAATATTGGGAGCAGTGGATTTGAACTTCCATTTCCACTTGAACAGATCTGGCAAAAACAAAGAGTATAATTACAAAACCCAAAGATGATCAAAAGGAAATGAAGAGTTTTCACAAGACTTTGTGAAGGCAACTGAAGCCACTTTTGGACTCTAAATGCTAGCCAGCTAGCATCTAAAATCTTCTGTAGGTGCAGCAGTGCTATAAGAGCAGGGCTGGCTTGGAACTTCACTTACAATCATCCAGACCACTGTAATGAGATAAATCTGTGCAGTGGCAATGGACTTGACTGTCTTTAACATTTCTGGTAATAGGGAAGAGTAGTAAATGCTAGTGGCTAAGGTACTAGGTTTGGGAGTAAATAAGGGGGTTGTGAGTAATAGTTGAGAAGCTGGACTTTTGAATAAGATGTAGTGCCCTTTCTAATGGCATAGTATAACATAAATTAAATGTAGAAAAGGACAAAGGGTGATGCCATAAATAATATGCAATGTACATCATTATGTATATTATGTACATTCAAAGGTTTTATTTTATTTATTTTATTTATTTTTATTATTCAAAGGTAATTCTAAATACTGAGCAACTAATAAGATTTGTGAGAAGTTAGTTATCATACCAAAAAATGCCAACTCTTTTAAGAAAACCAAGATGACAAGCAATTAGATGTGTACTAAAATCACTAAAAGAGCCTGAAGTAAAAACAAATACAAAACACTGATTAGGTTGAAGTATTGTGTGGCTCCTGAAAGGCTTTGATTATAACTTGCCACTGTGTTAATTTACCAGTGAATTATTGCAATTATATATATTCATGTTTTGAGAAAGGGTGGAGAACCAGAGATTTCTTCTAGATTGTTGTATCTATTTATAGGCTAATCTGGACAGAATCTCTACCAATTCTAAAACTTGAATGTACTAATTATCATAATATACCAGGAAGTGAGAATCATAACAAGCATCTTGATTTACCTCTCCTTGCTAAGTGTACCAAACCAGAGCTCTTAAACTTTTTCCTTTGCCCCCTCTCTGCCCATTAAGCATCTGGGGGTCCTGAGAGGAGCCCTGAGATGTCAGGGGCTGATTCAGTGATCACGCTGCTCCCACAATGAAAGCCTTGGCAAGGGTAGTTCAGGGAAGATCTTTCCGTGGAAAATGCTGATATTTATTGACAGAGGTGACTGCTAATCCTCATGCACCTTCATCTACCTACAGCTCCATTGCCATCCCTTTCCCTTACTCCCTGTCTTTCTAAGTGCCCTTTTGGGTTGGTTTATAGATTCCATTCTCCCTGCACATCACTTCCATGTCCCAGATAACATTGCTGTCTTCTGTAATGCCAATTCTGCTTCTTTGCTTCCTCTTCACCCTTTTAATATCCCCCACTGTTGCTCTGCTTTCCCTTGTCCATTCCCACCCCTTCTTGATTTCAAATTTAGTAGATTATATAGTCTGTTTGCACTGTTATTTTATCTGATCTTTATATGATCTTTATTCAGCTGACTTCCATAACCTGCTGTTTCTGATTTCTTTTTGTGTCTACATTATGAATGCTTAATGTCCTTCCAAGATGATGATGTCATCTACATGTTTCGATTAAGTGATAGAAAACACTGGCTATTTTCATAGCTGTAAAACAAGTGTCTTTTTCTCCTCAATGAAGGCCGAAGTGTGTGGTGAAAACCTGAAGAAAGCCACATACAATATGGAAGAAAATGTAGACATTTTCCTAAAGTGCATTTTGAGAGATTAGCAGTTGGGTAGTATAGAGAGGCAGATCTACCCGTGTATCCTGGGAACATCTTTCATCCTAATGAAGCATCATGAGACACTGAAAGCCTCTAGAAGCGTTCTGGGAGGTCCCTGTGTTCAAAATTGAACGTGCCTCCTATTCAGCAGCTGATGTCCCAGTTTCCCCCCACACTCCTTTGGGAGCATTGCACTCCAGACAGCAGGAGAAGTTGTCTTGAATCTAGCAAGGCAAAGGCCCTGTAGTGGTGACTGGCTCTTTTCGGAAACTGAACAGTCGAAAGGGATCTAAATGTGCTAATGAGCATTAGATAGTAATTAAACTTGACACAGCTGCAGTTAAATGCCTGCTCATTTTATTACATATTTTAAAAAGGTCTTACTCGTGTGCTAAATTATGATGCTTTGTTGTGAGAATAGTGTACTGTGCAGACTAAAAGGAGTGTGCCCCGGCATGCAGTCACACTCTGCTTTTACAGGGGAGTCAGCAAGTCGTACTAATGACTATTCTTTTGTTCAGGAGTTATTTTTACTTAGGCAACAATATCCTTCTCACTCTGTGAAGAAAAAAGCTTGAGAGCTGTAAAAAGCAAAAGAGGCAGCAGATAATGCCACATCAGAGCTGCAGCTCACAGTGCTGCCTCTGGCGCGAGTGCTGCTGCCTCAAATACGCCGAGACTCCTTCTTGGGCAGCTGGGTAGTAACATCATGTACAGCCATACCACTTCAGACACACAGGCAATAACCTGCATGCTGTCTCATCTCACAGCAGGCAGTTCTGCCAAAATTCAACAGGGCAATGTGAAACAGCCTCACTTCCCATCCACAAGCTGAGATAAATCAGGAGGGATGGACGTGCTATATATACACAGAGCCCACTCAGCCAAAACAAGTGAGAGCAAGGGAAGGATTTTAATCCTGGCAGGGTGGATATTTTTGTATCTGAATAAAAGGAGGTATTCATAGAATTTACTGACACAATTTTTATTTACTGTAATTTGAACTGGTGTTAAAACCATTTTTTTCTGAGCCAACAAAAAGGGATATTTGGAGAGCTAGAGGACATTGTCACTTTTCAAAATCGAACCTGAATTCTGCAAAAGAGAGAGAGGAGGGATCTTCTGTCTGTGCCTGTAATGTCAGAGGGAGACCACAGGTTTACTCTGAACAGCTTCCTCTGTCAATGCACTTGAGCACACTTATTATCACCATGAGTTACTGTGTAATTACTGCTGTTCCCAACAGAGTTCCTGTTTCATTGCTGTTTAATTATGTGCATTATTTCAGCCTAACTATGCAATTCAACTCATGTCACTTGGAAATAAATGTTCCAGGCGAGGCATTGTCAGAATACAAGTTTTGTAGCCAGGGTATGGCTGCTGGAAAAGTACAGGAAGTAATTTGTTGTTCTAACCTACTACAGTCTTTTGGAGGAATCATATAGACACAGTAGTTCATACATTTGTACTTTAAGGTGGATGCCTGAAATAGTTGTGAATATCCGTCGTGTAACAGAGTCTGAAAAATCTTTAGTGCCAACAGAAGCAGGAGGGAAAAGCTGTTTAGTAAAATTTTCCCCTT
This sequence comes from Coracopsis vasa, assembly GCA_026283785.1. Taxonomy (NCBI): domain Eukaryota; kingdom Metazoa; phylum Chordata; class Aves; order Psittaciformes; family Psittacidae; genus Coracopsis; species Coracopsis vasa. The sequence goes on from JANHGB010035172.1 coordinate 14,732, forward strand.
GGATCCAGCTACAGTAAGCCTATGCACTCATTGCCAGCTTAAGAGCCTTTTTTTCCAGGGAATATTTCTAAATAAATTTCAGTTCTGGGTATCACTGTTTAGTTCTTGTCTGCGTTTTGTTGATCACTGAACAGCCGTGATTTTATGGTCGTGGCAACTGATACAGTTTTGACCTTTTTGTTAAAGATCTTATGTGCTAAAGAAAGGAAAAAATGTGAAGTGCAACAGCTCCTGTAATTTCTGAGCTGAAATATTCTCGTGATATTTCTTGATATCTTGTAATATCTTGTGATATTTCTTGCTATTTTCATACAATATGAGTTTAAAAAAAAGACCCCCATGAAGCTCTCTTCTGAAGAAAGCTCACTCTTTGAGACATGCTCAAGTCAACATCATCTTAGCGTTATTCTGAGAAAGAGGGGACAAGTGTAAGCCCCGATGGCCAAGGCATTTTCTTAGCTACCTCAAGGAGAGACATGAGACACGTGCACTAGGACGGGCCTGTCCAGCAGGAGCTCAAACCAGAGGCTCTCTGTTAATCAGAGCATCATTTATCCCGAGCATACTTAGGGAGTCAGGTATGTACATGTGCTTTGAAATTCAAAACTGCCTTTTCCTTGGTGTTGGAAGTGGAAAACAAGGCAGTTTTAAAACAAGATCTTAAATATTTGGGGGGGGGGGGAAATCAATCTGTTAAAAATTCTTACTTGGAAAGAGCAAGAGTCTCCAGTAAATGGTAGAAGCCATGATCAGAATAATTGGTGCTTGGCATGGGAAGCTGGACAATGGTAGCATCATGATTACATCCTGCAAAAAGTCACAATGCAATGTTAGCATGCAACATGTCCTAAGATGCATGTTACCGAAGGCTATTCAAGTATGTATAAGCATATTTTATAACAAAATAGTAACAAAATTATTATACTGAGAGGAATGGATGATATCAGCATGTGCCTGAGATACAACAATATTCTGTCAGTGATAAGCTGAAAGCCTTGCTTTGTGTGAAGACTGTAACTTAACCAGTGCTATAACAGAACTAATTAAGAGAACAAGTGCGAACAAGATGTGATGGATGTAAAGGATGCACTTATATATTCATGGCAAGAAATCCATTACGCAAAAAAGGAGAATTGCACACTGCAAACATGATGATGCATTGTCCTAAAGAAACAGAAAACAGGCACCAGCCAGAAACAGAGAGCTAGCAAAATATTCTGATTGAAAGAAGTAAAAACTATTACAGAAATAAATTGTTCTAAAATCTTAGAATATTCACAAGAAGCACATGTTTCTTTAGCTTGGTTTTAAGATATATAGAGGCAGAGTTTCTCCCGTAGGGAAAAGAGAAAACTTCAAATATGAGATGGCAATAATGATTATATTCAACATTTAAAAGAAGACTCATCAAATTTAATACTGCCTTTCCAAAGGATCAAGAATTGTATGTTGAAAGTTTAAAAGGAATTATATACTAGACAGAATACATGAATCCTGAAAGAGATTAATGTACTCCAGCTTCACTGTAATTTTCTTTTTAGAGACTTTGAAATCATTAATTGCAGTGTCATATTTACTGAAATGAAGTAGGATAGGATCTGGACTTTCTTTATTTTACTGCAAACTATGTAATATTTTAACATTTGTAATAATATGAAATGTGCATAGAGAGAGGATCTGGTTTAAGAAGTTTGGGTTTAGAAAGATGAGTCTAAAAGAGGATGTTCAGTATTAACATTTACCATATTAATTACTATCACCAGAAAATCTGAGTACTCTTAAGCAGTGTGCTCTTTGAATGCAAGAGATCATTAATTTGATCCAGCAAATTTGAAAATGCATTTATTATTCAAAAGACTCTATCCTATATTAACTCTTAAGTATTCAGTTTAGGCAGATAATCTGGCAAGTGAAATGTGATATGAAATAAAGCCTTATGCCAGAATTATTCACTCCTTTTTCTTTCTCTGTAATCAGGTATTTTTAGCTCTCTGAATGATGGTATTGCAAGGCACAATTCCTTTTGAGGTAATCGCTGTACAGAAGATAACCATGTGGTTCTTCATCTATCATCTTATTACACCCGGTTTTGTCTTCTGCCTGACAGGTAAGATGACCTCCCATGTTAATTCATTTAACTAACTGTTGTCAGTTTTATGCATTTCAAGGTAAATTATGCTGTTTGTGTGGCTTTCATTTATTTGTGCGAATACAATAAATTACTAAATGTGACTGATGAAACTATAAGGAAGCATACTTACTGGAATGGACACCATAATTAAAAGCTTTTAAAAAGGCAGATCTGGACTTTAGATTTGTTTTTGTCTATTCTAATTTGGTATATGGAATTAATTCTTTCTCTAGATTACAAAAAATATATCAACCATCTATTTATGCACTGGTGATCAACATGACCAGAAGAATGGAAATATGCCCATAATACACTAAACATAAAATTCTATAATATAGACACTATCTAAAATTCATAAAACCCATAAAATTCCACCAGCAGAATATAGTGGTAGTTTTCATACTAAAATGGGGCACTGCTGAATATACTGACTTTAAATTATAAATTTTAAACTGTTTCATAAATAGGGATGGGGCCATAAATATTAAAACATTCAGGAGTCATATTTCTAATGTGAAAGTATAGAGATGTTTGCAGCTGAAATTTTGGTTCAGTTCTAAGAAAGAGAATGAGCTCTTTCTAAAGTTAAAATTCAGGGTTAAAATCTAGTCTCTATTCCAGCTGTTCCAAACAACTTTGAGATTTATAAAGCTTCTTTCAGACTTCCATGCCAATTTAAATGAATGCTGAGTGTTAGTTGCTGTGATGAATTGGATTACCATCATAAGCAGAGCTCTTCTCAAGAAAGAAAACATTTTGCTTATGTATAGACTACATGAACTGAGATCAGAAGCAGAATAATTAAATTGTGCATATATGGAATATTGACTGAGGTTTGAAAAGCACAGATATTGTGTGCTAATGTTTTGGTTATTTTCAAGGTAGGCTTTAGATCCTTCCTTACTCTGAGGGGGAAGTTACTCACAAAGTTAGTTCTACTGTGTTTCATAAAACATTATTGTGTTCTGGGGGGTTGTTTGTGTAATTGATGAGTTCCTATCTGAAGTGAGCTATTCTTGCTTAATCTACCCTACCGTTTCAGGCATTGCCTCAGTTTCACCACGATGAGCCTATATTGTTTGTGTTATTGAGTCAAAAAAATTAACGTGTTAGTCCATAGCTCACAGTAGTGTTTTCTATATTAGTGAGAATGCTGCTTTGTTTTATGAAGGGTCTGTGCGCGGCTCTTTACTCCATGTCTGAGTTTGCTGAAGGATATACCAATGCCTAGTAAAAACCAAGACCTTTAAAATATTGTGATCTCATGCTTGTAATGTATTTATTAAGTGTTTCAAGGGCTTTTTCTTTGTTGAGACTTAAAGGTTGCTGATAGCACCAATATTAAAACTTACTACTTTAATTCAACACTGTGCTTTTCCTGAGGGAATAAAAAAAGGGCTGTCGAGTACCATCAGTAATGCTACATATGTGATTTTGCACTGGCCATGTTGACATCAAAAAAAATTATCAGCTGCAGTAGCCAAAAAAGTGCTGGACATTGGTGAATAAAAAAGTTGAGTAGATCACTGAGAACAAATGTTCAGTTAATATCTTTATGGGCAGGACCAGATGATTAATGCTATTGTTTGTGTATTATGCGCATTGAAGTTGTGCCCAGAAACCAGAAATCTTGGCACCAGAATGCACCTCCTAGCAGTGCCTTAGAATGACATGGGAAGATTGTGTTGTGTGAGGGTCACAAATGACACAGGAAGAATGAAGATGGCTATGATGATATGGCATGCAGTTTTGAGTATGCATTGATGTATTCATAGCAATGTTCACTTGATCTCTCACTTGACTGTACTTGGCTGTGTTACGTTTGTGCAAGAAGGGTATGAGGCATTGGTGTGAAGGTTTTTGAACAGGGGCAAGTTCTAATAGTACTGTTACCCATTCAAAGAAAATTGCTAACTTATCTTCTGGTGTGAAATACATACTTGCTTGCATTTTTCATCAAAAGCCAAAGATCACACCTACCACTGCCTCTGAAGATATGGCACCACCCTCCAATACAGAAGAGTGGAAGTGTTACACAGTCAGAGCAAGTTTATTTTCAGTGTATTATTGCAAGGCTGAGTAGCGCAAACACTCTTTGCTCTTGGACCTGCTCTGCTTTGTATAAATAATTAAATATCCATTTTAGTTTAGAGAAAGTCTGTTTCTGTTTATGGCACCCATCTGGATTATATAAATCTGATTCTGCAGTTTTTGTTCTGCCCCAGCACTTGAATCTTGCTGGAGGGTTTCTCATTTCAAGTGAGTGCTAGAGCTGCTGCAGTTAGTCTTAGCAAATTTTCCTTTTGAATGTATTTCTTGGCAATTAAAATGTCATGGGATCCAGATAAATACATAGCTGCAGTAACCAAGATGAAATACAAGTGAGTTGCTTGGAAGTGTTCACAGTATGGTTAAAAAGTGAAAGATACTGTAGAGAAGGAAGGAGCACAATTAGAGTGATCATATCAAGTTTTAGGATGTGTTCTTTCACACATGATACTATCAAGAGAAATGCTGGCAGTGTCAACAGTAGAGAATTTTGGAATCGGGGATAGATCATGAGTTCTCATTTCAGTAAGAAAAACCACCAAGCACCAGAGTGAAAAGTCGAGTTAGCTGGGAGCAGATGTTGAAAGCAGAATATTAAAAAAGTTGCTTTAGCACTTTTTGACAAAAGATGGGATTTATTTGGAAGTCTGTTTGGCTCAGCTTGCCTCCTGTAGTGCTTGACCTACAGTTCTAGGTGGTTCTACCCTGTAAGTTGCCTTTGGCCAAAGTGATATGTGACTCTGAAGCCACCAGTCAAGGTTTTTGCAATCCATGGTTCCTAAACAGACTTCCTGTATTAACTGCCCTGGAGCCAAGAAACTGATAGCTTCCAGGGTCAGTGTCTTTGAGATGTCCCAACATATAGTCCATCCCAAATTCAAAGATATCAGCCAAACCCCCTGAAAATATTCAGAATTCATGTATTTGAGCATCAAGAGCTTTCAGACTTACTGGCTAGAAGTATTTGGGAAACAAGGAGCTAGAAAGCTGAAAAACTGAAGCTACGCTGACTGGAGATATGCGGAATATGGCCCAAAAGGCTGACAGGTATACTGACGCTTTCTAAGCTAAGGAATTTTACCTGATTTCAAACTGATCTCTTTTCCTGCTGCAGGAAATTTAAAAAGATTTTTTTTTCCCAAACTGAAATACACATTTTTAATTTTTTTTTTTGAAATTTGGAGTTGGCTTGGAATAAACCCCCTGACTTTGAGCCAGTTTTTCTTGTGGTAATCAAAGGCAGAAGTTGAGAATTGTTGCAATGATCGGCCACTTCTCATCAGTGGGGAATGTGCACATACTTGACTGAAAGGAAGCAAATACTCCACAAATCATTGCATCGGTGGTTTAGACAGAGATAATCTGCAATGAGACAGGAGCAATGTTTATTTTCCAGGTAAATTAGTGCTTGAAATGTAGTCTTGCAGTATAAATTGATGAAAAAGCCATAAGTAATTTGGCCTTTCGCTTACTGATAGAACTGACAGTTATAATAAGGGCTGCTTTTTCGAGTGCACTCTGGGTAGTGCAAGACAAATGAGAGCAGTAAATCACTCCTTAGGGAGCACTGTGGTGATTTCAGTCCACTGCCAAAAAAGTTATTTCATGCCTACTACTGGTAATATTTGACTCTTCTCTTTCCCCTGACATATGGGCTCTCTCCAACATACTTCTAAGTTGCCTTTGACTTCCTGTTAAATTCGTATCCTGTTGCTAAATCTGAATTTTAAACTTTTACTTCATCTAGTACATGCAAAGTGACCCAAAGAGTATCTTCACCTGTTATAATAATATTGCACCAAAAGAATTAGGAGTCTTTTCCAGCAATAGGCTTGTTTTGTTTCTTCCTCCTAAAGAGCAATTAAAAGCTGCAAAGGCCCTACCTATATTTTATGTGCTTAATGAATATTTGATTACATTTGGCTGTAAGAGGAATCAGTAGCAAAAAATGTTACTGTATTTCTTTGATACTTTATTTCTGATCAAACTGTTCTACTTCTTACCTTGGGATTTCATAGCGCAGAGCCAGGCAGTACCTGAGTTTGGGTCAGATCAGACCTCAAGAAGCAGCTTGTCACTCTAGTGACTATTCTGGGTTGGGCAAATGAGGTAATGATCCATGGGTATGAACGTCAAAAGCACTTCTGCTTTTAAGTGAACCTAATGCTGTGTTTTCAAAAAATCACTAGAATCCCAAGCTTCTGTGAAAGATGACAAAGCAGGAAAACCAGTAAGACAGAGGCCCCTCAATGCAGGGCAGTTATTTCAGTGTGTCCATGAGGATGCTATTAGTCAGCATGCTGAATTGCTGATATTTCATATGCACTTGGAAGGCTGATGTGGGGAGATCATGTAGAATAACATGTTTACCTTCATCCCTAATGTGACGAGCAATGGCTTTCGCATGAGATCAAAAAGTTAGACTTTTAAGTCACTTTTGAAGTAACAAGTTTTTAAGGAAGAATAATCTAAATGCTTTAAATATCTAAAAGGCAAATATGAATATGTTTAAAAGTACTATAATTGGTATTGGCTGGCATTACTTGGCAGTCTGAGAAGACAAGCAAAATGTGCTGTGCCATACTTAGGAATAAGTGGAGAAACTGACTCTGCCAAGGGTTGGGGCTTTTCCTACTTGATACTTGCTGTAAAAGAGAAACTAAGTAATTGACAACATGGCTCTTTGAGGACTTCACTGGCACATATGGGATAGGAGTACTTCTGCTCTTTTAAGTCCAGAAAAGTAGAAGCAGCCTTCCCAAATAGAGTCTAACCCTTTCATATAATACAAAGTGGGACTGCTGGAGTGTTTACTTTTTCTGTTTAAGTGCTGACTGGTTCTTGGAAACTCATGTCCCTGTAGCATCTCGGTGGCTTACATTAATGCCTTTTCTGCAGCAGGATGATGGACTCTTCTTTATAGACCATGATATGCTACATCATGAGTTTTGTGGACATCAACATGTTACTGCTTCAGCACATAAGCTTCCCATGGATGCCAACTGCAACTTTTCCCTCTGGATTATGAGAGAAGTAAAAAAAATCCAACCCCCAAACCTTAAATTATAGATAGTTTGGATTTTCCCTGGAACAGTAGGTTCAAAAATACATTTTATGAACTGTGGGCCAGAATCTGCACTATTTAAAGCTTTTTACCACAACATATGGCATTAGTCACAATTGCTAAAGAGAGATACGCATTTTCTTCTAAAATACAAAGTGGATGAATATGCTTAATACCTGTTTTCCTTGTCTGCCATGTCCCTCCTTAGATGTCAGAAGATCATTTCATGCTACTGCAGTGTCTCACATTTGTAAATAAATAATCGTAATGTGTTTTGCCATCATAATGCTCAGAAATATGAAGTGACGTGTTTACCTTCCTGCAAGCCCAGTGGAGATATTTTGGCATATTCCCAGACCATCTTGTTTCTGAGCATGAGCTTCTCAGGTGCTAGTAGGTCACCATTTCTGTGACATACTGAAAACAGTGCAAGAGCTATTTCTAAATATCAAATGATTTCTAGCCTTGCAATGCTGATATGATACCTGACAAGTTAGTGGTAGTTAAGATAATGAATGAGTCCATGGCTCTCTTATTCAGCGTCTATTAGCATTCAAGGTTAATCTAGCCATGTGCTGTGTCAACAGAACTTTATCCCTCTCTCATGTGAAAATTTGTAACAGGATACAACACTGTCGGGCAGATCAATAGTGATAAGAGTGATACCAAATGACTGTCTCACACAGCCACTTTCAGCAGTATTGAATGTCAGGGAAATAGAGAGGTGTACAGAAAGCAGCAACAGAAAGCAAGCCTCATCACAAAAACAAAGATGCTAGTTAAAATATTCGTATATCAGTGCACAGTGAGAATGACAGCATCTTGAGGTTTTCCACCAGTTTTAGCTTCTTACTGACAGTTGACCTTTGGAAAACTTTTCACTATGATTTTCTATCAATATTTATGCTACGGTTTGTGATGTTTTGAGAATCAAGTTGATTCCTATTCAGCAGAGGGCTTGGACATGTGATTAACATTTCACTTATAGGTAAGCGTGTTGATTTGGATCAATTTACATGCTTAAATTTTGTGATGGATCAAGTTCCTGAAAAAATATGAGAGGTCCTTAATGCTTGTCTCAGGGATGGTACAGTGCAGGTCCACCGATCAATCTTCTCCTCATATTCCCAGTCTTCTCCTCAAATAGAAAATTGTTGAACTCGTGAGCTGTCTTACACTTCACACATACCCATTTATCATATCTGATGTCATATTAAATCAGAGAACTAAATTCTGCTTCATAAATGGATTTAGGAAAGCTCTCCAGACTTTACAGTCCTATGGCGTCAGATATCCAAAGAGATGGTAGTTTTACCCCCAGGATCTTCACAGATTAAACCTACACTAAGAGATATATTGCATATAGATCCAAACACAGTATGTGTGCTGGCAGTAAATGATATGTAGTAGTATTGTATTTAAAAAAAATAAATATGTGGAAATGTTTGAAAAGGAACTGATGAATTAGCTGATATGGCGGAAATTATATTCCTATATGCTTAATAATATCACTATTTCAATACTTTTCTGCATAAGGTTCATGGAGAAAAAGGTATATTTCTATGCCATACACTAGAAGATAATTCAAATTTGCTAAGAAGGAACAGATACAATGTTACCTTTGACATATGAGGGTGTAAGGACAATAGTATCTCTTCATGCTTGACCTTCTCCTTGTTCTTTGGGTGTTTGAGCCCTGCAGACCAAATCAGAAGCAGAAAGTACAGTTACATTTCTGGTGCTGCACTGAAGTGGAATAATAATTTCTTTAGGGCAAAGACTGTTTTCTTAGTAGTGCCTGACCATGTGCGCTCTGGCCTTTCACAGAGGTTTCTAGATGCTGCTGCAAAATAAGTAAAACCAAGCCTATAATATAATAGGTCCCTCATCAGTTGTAGGAGTAGGCTGTGCCATCCTTCATGAAACTTAGCAGTTGAGGAAATGGGACATAAATTGCTGTTAGTGTTCCTGTTGTTGCTACTGAGGGTGTTACAGCTACCTCAGAAGGTTCAGCTCCAGGAGGAGGCTTTGATTCTGAGTTCAGTGCCAGGAGCAGTCTTTGGCTAGCGAGGTCAGCTGAGAGACTATAGGTCATGTTGCATAGGTACAGGCAAGTAAATCCATACTCTCTTATGGGAAGATTTGTCACACTTTATTTTAACCATCTGAATGTTTGGTATGTTATGCAGCTTTCTCTGTGGTTGATGAAGAGAGAATGGGATATCTAAATTACTTGATGGGAATGCTTGTCTGATCCCTCAAAAGAAAGCCATATAAGTATTTTGGACAAAATCCCTAAGTTTTAAAATTACGTGGGATAAATCCTACACTTTATGTCAAGAGTCTGACTTCAGATTTATTACAGTAGACTAGAAAGTAGTCATAGTAGAAAGAAAGAAGAAAGAAGGAGTTACTATTTTTGTCACAAATTCATTTATTGAACTCCTCTGTTGAACTCTGTCATTTCATTAAGATTTGAGATACTGCAGTACTGCAATATCTAATTATCTATAAGACAAACCTTTAAGAGCATTTTGTGTTCCATGATTTGCCACGCATAAAACAACGCCTAAAAACATCCACAGTATGTTTGCACATCTCTATAGCTGAGAATGAGTATGACAAAAGCAATTAGGTTTTATTTAATTTTCTATATTGGAAAAATAACTCCAAGAACTGTTGCCTTTCTCCTATGAACTAAAAACAATAAATCACAGTAGTCTTTAATAATCTACATACTTTTAACTTCCCTTTCTGGTTCTGATCACACACACAGCAGTGCCCACAATTATAAGCAGCTTCACTTAATGGCATTATCCTTCATCTATGAGTAAAATCGATTTTCAAAATTAATTAGATGCATGTAGGGTCTGAATTAGATAATAGTAGAATAAATTGACTTGTCTGAAAGTGATTTGGATGACTGGTATTAAAAGAAGCAAACCAACCCTGCTGTCTCTCAACAGAGGAATTTTTTTGCTCAGCACTATAACCCACTGAAATTGATGTTTTGAGTTCACTATTTTATGCTGTCTGTGGCAGTAACAGGCTGACATGGCTGCTTAATACTATGTAGAATGTAAATATTATATTTACGTTTATGACTTCTATTGCGTATGAAGAGTAAGATGAGTGGTTGTGTGCAAATGCCCTTGGTGCAGTTTTCTCCTCATTATTTCTTACTAATACAAGGAAAGAATCAAGAGGCCAGTAAACTCAGATCTAATGTGAGACCTTTTATTAAAATTAGAAAGTTCAATAAAAAGGTCCGAATGCTGAAGATCTTTAGATATTAAAATTTAGATGTTAAAAAGAAAACTCTTGTAATGGAAATCATTGTTAGACATTGAAACAGATTTGCTAAAATAAATTATGAAGTTTTACTTATTGGAGGGGTTTTAGAATCAGTCACAAAGACACCTTTTGAGATGATTTCATGTAGTAGATCTAGTAGGATCTACCAAGATTAGGTAGGGAGAATTGCCAGGTAGTCAGTCACCCTTTTTTAGTGACTTTTACTAATAAGAAACTCAGCAGGTCATTTGCTATACTTAAAATGAATTAAATCAAAAGGAATTTAAATCAGAAGTGAAAAAATGGAAGGCACATTGCCCTGAATATTAGGAGTACAGGTCTCGTACAGGCTGGGACCTGGACATGAAAAGTCTAGATAATTAGCAATCTGACAAAAAAGGTGTTGTCACAATGGGGATAATGCCAAAACAAGGAAAAGTAGTAGGTAAGGAATTTTCTGAACAACTAATAAAATCAGACAGATATTAAAAAAACACAGAGTGTTTGCTCAGAACAGGGTTTTTCAAGTGTTGTTTAACTGGGCTGGATAGGAAAGAAGTTGGGAAGAGTGAAGAAGCTGAGGTCTGCTTGTGTATGTTTGTGTGCAGGTGAGCCTTGTTCAGCTTTTCCTAGATAGTGAATTCCTAGAATTTCCTTCACTTTTCCCCTAAGACTGTCCACATTTCTGCCCAAAAATCATATCTGTGTGATGATGTCTACATTGGACAGTATTTTCCTGGCACCACGTGAATTTTCCTTTTTCTCTGTTTCAGTGGCTGTAGTTCCCTGGCCAGTTGAATCCCAAGCAGTTTTCTAGTTATGCCATCTCCTTTCTGTAGATATATCTATTTCTTTTTGTCATGATAATGTCAAAGAAGCCCAAGATCACTTTGCTGTTCCCACAAGATAGCCATAGACCTAGCATCTGCATTCTCTCTTTTTCACAGTGTCCCAAGCTTCATCCCTGGGATGTTCTTGCCACATATTTTCTTCTGATCCTCAAAGCCCAAACTGATCAAGTGACAGTACGCTCCCCACCCTTAACCTTCTTCCTGTCTGCAGCGAGCCAATGTAAAGGACATATGAGGAGATCTCCTAATATCATGAACTGAATGAATATTTTCCTAAATGTGTTTTTAATGAAGACGTGTAAGCTAATCTGGAAGGTTACAGAGTTAATGTAGGGTATTTTTAATTACAGTGACTGCATTTGATTTTGACAGATCAGTCCCTTCCTTTCTTCCTGGCAATGTTATGGTGACTTATAACGAGAGCAGCTATGCTCAAGTCGTTCAGTTTTAAAAATCAAGTCAGAATTTGTCTGCTATGTTGTTAAATGTATGCCAGATTTGTACCTGATATGAGTAATTTAGTATCAGTGTAGTTAGAACAATCTATCTCTTTGTCGATCGTGGCATCCAAGGAAACAATGCTGCCCAGATAGCTGAACTGCTGAACTGACTTAAGCTCTGACTCGCCAATGGTAATGTGGGGATGATGGTAATCTTCTTGTGGTGCAGGCTGGTAGAGAACTACTGTCTTCTCTAAGCTGACTTCCAGCCCAAAAAGGTCAGCCGCCTCCGCAAAGCAAGATGTTAAGCGCTGCAGAGCTGCTTCTGTGTGGGCAACAAGGGTGACTACTAACGCCACAGTAACACCATAATCAGAGCAGGAATGACACAACACAACACAGACTTACAGAAAAGCAGTAAGTGGTAAGACACTGTTAACTGAACTCTACTAGAAACAGAACTTGTCCTCCATTGCTCCTGCACAGGGTAAGGAAGACATAGAGGCTGTTTTCCTGATATATCTAAGTTTTCTAATGAACTGTTTCAGCCTTTCGCAGGCGAGAGCCACAACTGAGCTTCACTGTTATTGGAGAGACCACAACAATTTTCTTTACCTCTTACCATGACCTGTGATGGTGGTAACTTGTAACATGTAAAGGGATTGTATTTCGCTTAACCAGCAGATGACAGTAACAACCCGATCAAGCTCACTATTTGACAAACACATAGCCCTTCAACAGAAACAGCATGATAGCAGGGTGAAAGAGTAAACAAATATAGAAATATAAAGTTCTTTTTTATAGGAGATGAAAACTGAAACCTACACAGATGCTCTCTGAAGGAACATAAGTAAGGTAAACAAGTGAGAAGAACAAATGAGATTTGTAGGTGTTGCATAACTGGCCTCCCTCTCCTAGAAACAACAACCATCATGGCAAAAATTAGTCTCAACTGCCTTGCCCCCTTCTCCTACAGGTCCCAGGTAAGGATTTTATGGGGTGGCTTGGACAGCAAGAATGACTTTTAAAGCCTGGACCAACATGAATCGAGGCCATTCCATAGCGACCCAAACCAGAACAGAAATCCCACCCAGGTATCTGTACTCTCTACTTGGTTGCAATAGTCTAGAACACATCAATAAGGTATCCTGTTGTTTGTGGGTTTTTTCCTTAATTTCATAACAAACTGATCAGTGACTCAAAGACTCAACTGTAACAAGGGGCAGAGGAAGGTGGCCAAAGGTTTTAACTGAAATAAGATTTGGCAGAAGGCCCACAGCCATGTGGCACCATCAAAAGACAGACTGCAGGAAGGAAATAATGAAACCAGGAGGATTAGTGGACCTGAGCTTTGGAATAACAGTAAGAGAGCAGAATTAGATCGTGTTTTCCTGACACGTTCTGTAATTGAGATTTAGATGTGTGCACAACAGGTGTGCGGTTAAATATACATGAATTAATAAAGCTGCCTCTTGCCAGTTGCAGTGGCACTAAAGCATCTGTCCCACCCCCTGCCTGAGGCTTGAGAATGACCTAGAACCAAAGCACGTGCCGGTCTGCGAGAAGGAATACTCATCTCTGCAGTTTGCTTGGCAGAGATTTCCAAGTGTATCTCTTGTTGATAAATTAGTAAAATGTACTTGATGCAAATATTTAAATATTCCTCCCTAAAGTCTACAAAGCGCAACCGTTAACACAAAGAGGCTAGCGAACAGATGTTGCAATAATCAAATGGTAACAAGTGTGGGGATTACGTAAGTTTTCATTAGTATTCTCATACTGAAGTACAGTGAAATGTAAAAAGCTATGAACTACCCACGTCCAACAGGAGAACTCATCTAAATCAATGTCGATAACCAAGACAGACAGTTCATGAAGCCTGCAAAGACAGTGATACTAGTGAACTTGGAAGCCATTTCCTTGTAGGATCACAGAATCATAAAATAGTTACGGTTGGAAAGGACCTTAAGATCATCAAGTTCCAACCCCCCTGCCATGAGGGCGTTGGAACTTGACACTCAACACCTGAGGAACACCTCACACTCAACCATGTCACCCAAGGTCTGTCCAACCTGGCCTTGAACACCGCCAGGGATGGAGCATCCACAACTTCCCTGGGCAACCCATTCCAGTGCCTCA
>JANHGB010035182.1:0-14236 GCA_026283785.1 Coracopsis vasa
CTTTTGCATATATTTTTAAAATGTACTTTTTCTGAGAGCCTGCACATCCATGGGTTGAATGTCTAAGTACTTTTTGGTGCTTATGTCTGTTAACAAGTGCAGTAGTGAACTCCAGAATGTTACACCAGTGTTCAAACAGGTGATGCCTGTCTCCGGGCATATTCATACCTCAGTGAATAGCAGGTAATCCCAGAGTCTATTTCAGTCTTAAAGAAATTGTTGAGAATCTGATGCAAATTTATTTTATGCTTTTTTGAAAAGACGATTAAATGCAGAACACTAGGAGAGTAACCTACATGCTGTGTGCCTCAACGTGTCTTTGTGAGTAGCTTCACCAGTAATGCCTTCCCCTGTTAGTGTGCAACATCACAGTCTTCACATGCTGATTCCTTCTACCTTAAAGCTGAGAGATGGTATTTTAGTGTAGCTCATTAGAGGAGGGAGGTCAATTTTGTACACACCAGATTGAGACAATGGATGTTAAATAGTCTGTCACCTTTGGACATGTTTTCATCCAAGTCGCTGGTTTGACTATTGCTATAATTAAGTCTTCCTTCCAGTTTAATACTACCTAGAGAGAGAAATGGTTGAAAACCAAGGACATGTGGTGACACATTCACATCCGTGATGCTCATAGAAAACCTCCATTTTGATCAGTCAGTGCAGTTTAAGTACTTTTGCATTTAATTTTGTACTCCTTGATTGTTTTCTGCATGTCTTTGAACACTATGAACTGTTAGACCAGCTCGTTTACATTTATTGCCAAGCGACACAACTACTGTCAGCTTGGTGAAGAATGTATGTTAGCTTTTTATGTGGTGTCAGGCTGATGTTCAGGGTGATGATAGCTACATATATTTGTAGGTGCCAAAATACAGTTAGACTATAATGCATATTTCTGGTCCAGAGGAACAATTGGATCATGATCTGAAGGGCAATAACTGGCATTCTCCAAATGTTTACAGAACTGCTAAGACATCTAAGTATGGTGTGCATCTGAGCAGTTGGCTTGATTCCTCCTGGCTTACTGAAAACCAACTTCCAGGAAAGCTTGCAACACCAAATGGAAAAAAGTTTGTGGTACAATGGAAACAGGCTTTTTGTGGAACTTTACATTTACAGTTTCAGAACACCTTCTTGCCCATCTTTATTTGGGTCCATTCAGGTTCATGAGGTGGTTGTTTCAGTCTCCAGTGGTCTGACACACTTGTATGTTTCATAATCTGATATTGTCCATTTGTGCTGTTTTTGAGGCTTAAATGCCCTTACAAGAAAAGTTCTTTCTGCTTATGTAAATGAAGAAAAACTCAGTCCTGATACTTCTACCTGTGTTTTATTTATTTTGTGTAGGGCTTTTGCTGTATGTCACTAGAGGTTTTCATCTGCAGGCTGTGTAAGTCACACAGACAAAATACATCTTTTAAGTGCAGGGTAAGTGATAGATTATCTGAAGAGTGTTGCAAGGTGACACATTGTATCTTAACATCCCAATCATTGTAGTATAACATGTGATACATTGTAGCTTAACATCTGACTGTATTTTAACATCTGTCGCATTTCACTACTTTGTTACTTTGATATTTATAATCATAAGTATGCATTAGAAATTCAAGGCAGGGGTTATTTTTCCATTTTAGTTATCTCACACTTCTGAAGGCTTAAGATGTGGAAATAATCCTTGCTTCTGTTAGCAAAAATAAATACCTTTAAAATTAAAAGATGGATTTAGCTTTTAAATGAGGCCTATTGCAGCCTTAGTCTTCCTTTATCCCTTTGTCTTCTTTAAGCAATGATACTTGCTTTCCAGACCTGAGTCTCCAGAAGTCATGCTATTTTTACAGAAAGGAATAAAGTGATTTGTAATTTTCTTAATGTAGAATAATATAGTATCTAGATTTTCTTAACATACAGTTAAGAATTCATATTCTTTCTTTCTGAAAAGTTTGGGATTGACCAATATGGAGGATTCTGGTTTTCTTACATAGCAAGCCTTTTGTCATTACACTGGTCAGCTGACGGATTTATTTTTGGAGTGACTGAAAGGAATTCTGAGGGTTCTGTTTACTCTTATGATGAAGCCAAGGCTTAGAAATGTAAATTCCATTATAGGATATGGTTGGTGAAGCAGAATTGCATACCCATAAATTTCTTCTTAAACAATCCAAGAGGACTTCTTGAATTGAAAGAAAGTGAATTAAATTTATTACTTCACATATTTGTTAAAGTGTTGATGGATATTCCTAAAGAGATTTTTAGGGTATTTTTAGTTACAGGACTCTTCTGCAGTTTTTCAGCAGCTGGATGTGACATCTGTCTGCCTTTGTTTGCGTACATGAAGCTAATAATTCGTGTTGATCACACTCTTACAGATGCTGCCTACTCAAGTTCTTAAGCCTTTGAAACAGAGCTAGGGGAATGTACATAATATTTATAAAGGTGTTTTGAATCCTCAGAAAGAAAAATGTTTCTCATCCCTGTGTAAGAAGAAAAACATTTTTGCCATTTGACACTGAAGTGATCACAATTCCATTTTTGTATGTCCTTCAGAGAAGAATCTGGAAATGACGTTCAAGTGCCTCATTTCAGTTGATATAAAATATGTCTTCTGTTATATTTGCACAAAGTTCTAAGTTTCATTTGTAAGAAAATCAAGCATGTTCAAACTATGGTGCTAACTTATCAAAAAAAGATCTAAAATCTTGGGCAATTAATGCAACACTGACTTTAGAAACTTTCACTTACTGAAAACGATGCAGTATTAAAACCTGATTTTCCCACTAGAAAATCTGGTAATAATTTTAGAATGTGAAGGTTTTACCTGTTAATCAATTTTCTCCGAGAACCAAATTTTAATGTTTTAGCTGATTTTTGGAATCTCCTTATCTGATAACTTATGGCATCATAATGCTGCCAATATTAGTTAGTCAGGCAAATTTCCAGGTGCAATGAAACATGAGTCAGGTCTTACCCAATTCTTCCATGTTTAGACTCCAGGAATATTGCTTCTGTTATTTTAGTGCAGTCCTTCTGTAAAAGATGGCAGGGGTTTTTGTGTGTAAACTAGTTTTAGGTGACTCTGCAACAGTAATTTTGGGGGCATTTTGTTTGTTTGTTTTAGGAAAAAGCAGCCAAAATAATTGCGCTGTTAGCAGGGGTGGTTCCAAATTGTGACTCTTGCTTCTATTCATCTTCCCTTTGGATTATCAGAGGCAAATACTGCACAGGGCAAAGCAATCTGCACTGCAATGTAGCTGTCTGCTTCTCCATGGAATACAGTTGGAAACTGGCACTAAAGACTGACAATATTAAAAACTATTTTCTTTGGAAAGAAAGGGTATAGGGTGTGCAAGCACATGTCAAGGTACAAAACATCCAAACCCAAATTCTTCCAGTTAGAAAACTACTAATTTTAAGGCTACAGTTACAGTCTGTAAAGTCTATTTTTAGAGTACTGGAAATTGCTTGAGGATTGCCCTCTGCCGTCATTGAGCAAAGTATATTCTTAAAGATTATGGCATATAGGTGCTTCCTACAGATGAAGAATTGGGCTCCTAATTTCTCTGTCTACATATTTACATGAGACATAACTTCTGTAATGCTGAAGAAACTGTAAAGCTTTGGAAATCTCAATGGATAAATGGGGTTTCTTGTGGTTTTAGGTCAGCATCTAAAGGGAATGGTAACATCAAGGCAACATAATTCTGCAGTATATAGTTATATAAACTGATGCCAGTTTGATTCAGACTATATAGTAAAGAATCACTTTAGGAAATTTATGAAAAATAGAAAGGAGGCAAAATGTGTTTAATTTCTTCTTTTTTCTCCCCCCTCGAATTCCGAAAGGCAGTGTTTTAATCTGAGGTCTTTGAAAGTCAGTTTTCATTCCTTTTCTACATTACGTTTGCTATTGCTGTATGAGTAGTAGCAAGAAGTGGAAAGTGTTTAATATGTGATTGCAGTAGGTGCTTGTGGCCAATGACAGCCCTATTTAAAAAAAAATTGTCTTCTGTGTCATAGAGAACTTTCTGTGCTTCACTACTAGAGGAATTACAGACTGATTTCAGAGGGAAGTGTTTGCTTAGACAGTGATGACTTTAGAAAATATCTTCACTTCTGACAGCTTGTTATTTTTTGTTTTGAAGCAAAATCTGTAAGTGATAATGAACATACAGTTCCTTATTTTAAAAAAGCAAAACGGGCTGCATGCATTCTGATCTGTTTTTTTTTAGTGTCCATCTGAAGTTTTCTAGAAGTATGGCAGCTTGTATGTGTTTTTCTAAAACTGTTTATAATGACCTTCTTAAGGGGTGAGGTTAGGGCAGGTGAGAATGCCTTGGGGACATAGTGGTGGGGGTTCAGAATCATCACTTTAGAATCAGTGGTCCAAATTCAGTCCAGCTTCAGTTGAGGAGCTGACCAGGTCATACCTATGATTTCCATTTGTGTTAGGAATGCTGCTTTGTCAGTAACTGTAAGATAAATTTAAAATTTCAGGCTGTCTGTCAGTGTTCTTTATCTTTGGGTGATTTTTGTTTGTGGTTTTGGGATTTTTTTGACCATTATTTAGGGAAGTCACTTCTGTATGGTGGAGACGTTAGAGTTTGATACACATTTAGTTGGGTGGAAGAGCAGCTGTGTCAAAGACTTGGTATTTTTGATGTCTTTTTGTGTATATTCTTGGTGAAGAACTCTAGGCACATCTGATGTAGGACTTGGGATATAAAAGCAATAGACACTGCTAACAAAGAAAAGGAAGATGAGTGGGCTGGTTTGAATGATTTTTTTTTTCAGGAGGGTAAAATCCTGGGTCCTCAAAACCTTTTTAAGTTAAGAGTTAAGGGAAGAAATAAATTGCATAGCCTTCTCTGATCAGGGAAAGCTAGGACAATTGGTGCTTTTTAGGTGATGAAGAGATGAACAGTTCTGATTGTTTTCTAGAAGACATCCATTGGTATGATGGTCAGTGAAATTTATATTCAGAGACCATTTAGATCAGAGAAGGAAGTGAATTTGAATGTTAAGTAAGTGTTATCTGTGAGAGTTAGTGTGTGGGAGAGAGTAGGTAATAACGGCACCAACTAATTGTGCTAGGCTGCAGTTAAAATTTGAAGATTCAAAATACAAAAGCTCCAAAGGTTTGGAAATGGTTTTGTGATGCTAGGTTGTTGTAGATAGTTGAGAGACCAAACTAATTTGAACTTCATATAGGGGACATGAAAATAGTACTTATTTCATTGCTAGTCATTTCTTTTCCAGGCCAGCAAAAGTAATCTTTTGTACAAAGGAAAATAGCACTAGTTGTGCTTTTCTGTTAATATTTCTGAAAAGCCTCTGAGATGGTTATTTAGTGGGTGTGACAAATGAGTCCTTAGGTCAATTTGCAGTGGTAATGGCAAACTTAGTCAAATTGAGCTGCAAAAGTGCTAAACCAAAATTGAACTGCTTTGAATATCGATTTAGAAGTCCATACTAAGAATACACTTTTGAAACAGTCTTGATGTCTATGTAAATAAGAATAGATGCCCTTTGCAAGTAAAGACAAATAGCTAAATTCATTCTTAAGCCACCACTCTTCTGTTTTCTACTTCAGGTTCTATGGAATGGTTTATTTTCAAATGTTTCAAAGCCAAAGAAGTCAACAGACTGCTTACATGTTCTGCTTGTTATTGTTTGCATTTGCTTTTAGTTTTAGCTACAGTGTAATTTCTTGCAACGAATAGATTGGTGAAGGTGGTGTTGAATCATTTTGCCAGTGCAAGAGCCTGTGTTTAATCAGAAGAATGATTTGTTTGTAAACTAGTTTTGAACAAAACAGATTTTAAGAAGAAGAATAAGAAATACCTGTCTTTTCCTTACTCTAATAACAGTTGAAATCTTCATAGAGTGGGAGACACCAAGTACATATAACAAATAATTAGGAAAATATTGATGATAGTTTGATCTGTTTGAAACTTTTCATCTAGTACCATGAAAACATTTTTTTTTTTTGCTTACAGTGCTTTCTCTACATGCTCTAGAGTCTGAAGTTCTGTTAGCTTGTAAATAAATAAGTATACTAAATAACTGCCAAATATACTAAGTAATGTACTACATAATGTTAAGTTCCTTCTATGTCTCCTTAAGGCTTTTGAATAAGCTGAATGTAGGTAAAAGCCATCTGATATTCTGTGTACTGTTGCCAATACTTGGTCTTGTAATTCTTTACAGTTTAATTTTTCCTCATTAAATACTTTGCCAGAGCACACTGCTAGAATTCATTTCACTTGTCTTGAGTGGGGTTTGAGAGAAAGATTGGAATTGCTTTGCATTGAATTTGTTTTAGTGTCCTTTTGTATTAAATATCTATGTTTTCATTTAAATGTCTTTTCTTTCGCACAGAACACAGGACAGTGATTTTTCTTTTCTTTTTTTTCTTTTTTTTTTTTAAGAGAAAATTCCGAGGAAAAAAGACCTACAGTCAACTTCTTTGCACTAGGCTTACTCTTTTTTCAAAACTTTAACAACACTTTCCTCTGTTACAGTTCTTGAGTTTAGTATGTGTGTATAAAGAGAAATAAACTGGAAATCCTGTCTCTGAGGATTGGAATTTAGTGTAGTTTTAGATGGAAAACAAAATATTTCAGCATGCACTTGCCAGTTAAGCTTTTTAAAGGACTTTCCGTGGGGTGCAACTTCTGACATAATGCAGAGCTTCTAAAGAGGTTTCCATGTGATATACATGCCAGTCATCATGCTTTTAGTTTCTAAACTGCCGGACTGAAAATCAGAATCTTGGCCTGATCAACTGTAGATTAAAGAAAAGTTTTACTTACTTTAAAATGCTGATTTTCAGAGAAGTCTTGTGGCTTGTGATATGTTCTGCTGGTGGATTCTCAGGGTTTTCTCATGTTTCTATCTGTTACGTGGGAAACTGAATAGTTTGGTTTACTTCTCTTTTTCTGGACAAATTCTTGCGCAGTTGATTAGCACTAATGTATGGTATTATGGTAGCATAAAGTGACTGTGAAAAGGTTCTCAGAAACTGAATTTAAAAGTTACAGTCCACTTAAAAATTATTCATACAGAAATTGAATATTAATTACAGCATGATGAATGATAAAATGAGATATCGATACTCCAGAATCAGATTCATTTTAGTATTAGAAGATAAAAAATAGGTTCTGTTTTAGGATTTCTGTGAAGACGTTTTTCCTAGTGTTTAAAAAGTGTGTGATACAGGTATCTATTAATATTGAAGGTACCTGAGATTTGGTGGAGTTATCCTTATAAAAGCATGCATGAATTGCCTTTAGCTTTTATAAGGGGGCCTGACTTGCCTTTTGTTAGGGTTGAGAGAGCAATAGTGGTTTAGAAACATATTTTCTTTAAAAGCATAAGAGACAGGAATTAATGTGCCTGAAAATTTCAAAAATAGAAGTAAATTATATTTACTTTTTGGAAACTGTTTTATTTAAATTGACTGGGGGCTCTGAAGACTTTGGCATACATGGATACTTTTTGTTTTGATATCTAAAAACAAGTGCATGTGCTCTCTCTGTTTCGTGATATATATATATACACAGGTATGTTGCTGCAGTGATACACTCATGGTTAAGCAAAGATATGAGTTGGGTTTTTTCTTTGTTGCTTTGTTTGTTGTTTTTTTTTAATTATAGCGAATGGAAAATAAATACATAAATCCTTCATACTTTCAGTGCACACTTGTAGAAGTAAACCATCTTTGTCATGCGTTTGAAAGGGGCCAATGTAATACTGTCTAGAAAATGAATTTATCAGTAAAAGGCTGCAAAACTTTTTCACACTGATAACAATACTGACCTCCTGATTCCCTTAACGTATTCCTGAGTGTGTTTAAGGATTTAGGAAGTTAATTAATCCATTTATTGTGAACAGTATTAAAGACATGTTTTAGTAAAACAGATGCATGTCGAAGTTGCATAAAGAATACTGAGTAGCAGGAGTGCTCAAAAATAGTTAAAAAAAAATCTAGGTCACTTTACTGCAATTGATTTATATGATATACATAAAACACCCTCAGAAATTATTATCTTTGTAACATACCTGAACAATTTTTCTTAAAAAAAAAAAAAAATAAATCAACAAAGTTGTGAAAACTACCACGTTTGTATTTTAAATGGTTGTCTTCATGTAGCAGGTATGGTTAAATTGTCCAAATTTCATCAAAGTGTAAAATACAGTGGGATCTGATTACAGTATCTAGTTTAGAAGTCTAAGTAATAAATAAGAGTCTTTATTTTTTTAAAAAAAGGAAACGTATTTATTTGTATGCCACCACTGGATCCCATAGAAAAATGTACATATCTGTATTTAACCTGCTTAAACTATAAATGACTATGGAACACCTGGAATTGGAAAAACTCATGAAGTGTGGAACACTGAAAGTATCTTAGTTGCAGTAGAGGCTACTATATAGTTTTTGCTTATTATCCAATCCTGGTTCCTCCATTTGGTTTGAATTATAGAACCACATGCTAAATACAAAAGTGAGGGAAGGGTGAAAGGAGACCAACAGTTTGCAGAGTCAAATTTAGTTGTAGTTTTCTGGCAGACTGCACCTGCCATTCAGCATTCTGATGACAGACAGCCAGGCTGTGTTTGAGCTTCTCTCATTAAATGCTTTAGGCTTGAATTTCTGAAAATTATTTTAGCATTTTGGATTAAAAAAAAAGAAAGGATTTTCTTTGTTCTTATTTAGTGAAATGTTTTATGATAATAATTTTCATATAAGTTGTGCACTCACCAGTATTTGTCCTGGGAAAGCAGTGGTTTGATTATAGAAGTAGCCTAACGAAGCCTTCTTCATGAGCGAAGAAAAATAGTTGTGATTTTTCTGTTAATATTTTTTTAACACTCTGATATTTTAAAAAATTACTGGATTAGCTGAAGTTGTTCATTGGCATAATTTTTTTCTTAAAGTCTCTGCAAAAAATTATAGTAATTACCTGAAACTTTAAATTGTTAAATGCATTGGGGGTTTTAGTGTTATTGTTGAATGTAGGTAGAGAGCACTAATGATTATTATTCAAATATGCAAGCTTTTTCTTGCTGACTTAAGTCAAACAAGCTTGTCTTCATTGAGAATTTTGCTGACTAAAGAATATGTAATTGCCCAGTAATTAATGTAGTTAAAAGATGTCTTACTCTTACACATAGTTTACTCTTTAGGACCTGAATGTTCTGCCTGTTTTGTTGGTGTTGCCAGAAGGGATTACTTCTGCATAGCAATTTTTGGATAAGTTCAGTAGTTCTCTTTAAACAGTGCTGGATTCAAAAGCTGTTAAGGTCTGTGACTACATAAGGTCCTTGTTAACTTAAATAATTCCATGAAATCTCAAGTATATTATATAGAAGCTCCCTACATACATATATAAATAAATAATTGCCACTATAGTTTATTATAGGGAAGACCTTATGACACTCTTCCAATCCCTAAAGGGGGCCTACAAGAAATCTGGAGAGTGACTTTTTACAAAGACATGTAGTGACAGAAGAAGGGGGAATGGCTTCAGTCTGAAAGAGAGGAGATTTAGATTAGATATTGGGAAAAAATTCTTTACTGTGAGAGTGGTGAGGCACTGCAACAGGTTGCCCAGAGAAGGCTGAGTTGGATAAGCGTTTGGGCAACCTAATCTAATGGAAGGTGTCCCTGCCCGTGGTAGGGGGTTGGAACTAGATGAGCTTTAAGGTACCTTCCAGCCCAAACTATTCTATGCTTCTTTGATTTGATGATTAGTTTGTTTTGGTATATGTGTTCTACATGCATGGTCATTTTATCCTTCAGAATAAATACTCATTAGGCATGCATGTATTTCCAGTTCACAAAGGTCATCAAGGATATACAAAATTGTGATTTAAAATAAATTACATGGGAGAAAGAGCAATTAGTTTCTGTTAGACTGGGAAGATGTGGAGCATTTTGGATTAGGTACAAGTTGTGATGAATGGAGTTTTGGCAGCATATATTACCTGTACTTCATAAACTTTGTGCATGCAATTTATTCTGCATCTTAGCTGTGAGGCAATATATGTTTTATGAATTATCTGGGGCTTGTGTGTGTGCATGCTAGTGTAATTTGGGGGTGGATATTCTTACTCCTCTAATACCACATTGCCATCAATGCCATCATTGTTGCAGAGAGAAGTACTGCAGAAGGCAGAGACATTTTTAAGGTGATCAATGTCTTAGTGGCATAGCAAAATATGTGTTGTTTTTTTGATTGTGTTGGTTTTGTTTTTTGTTTTTTTTTTCCTTCTATTTCTGCTTGCTTAGCCTTGTTATATGATGTTATTTAACTGCTAAGGAGAAGTGCAGATCTCGGGAAATAAAATCATTGGGTTTGTGCTTCTAAGGCATGCTTCGCATGCTTCCTGCCTAGCTTCGTAGGTTAGCTAGGGAAGGAGACAAAACTGAATGGATTATAGGATGGGTGGAGAATCTGGTTGGTATGTTGTTGTCTGTTTGTTTGGGGATAGAGGGAGTTTAACTACTCTTGAATGAGAAACAGTTGTTGCTTAATTGTTAACTGATGAGTAATGTTCTCGATATCAATGACCTCATCATGTACCTGGTGCTTAAATTACTTAAATGTCTTGATAACTTGCTAAATATGGGATCTCTTGGAAAATACCTTCCTCTTTATAAAATGGGCTCAGAGGTGCCTACCCGTCTTGGTCAAAAGCTTTGGTACTGAAGGAGTATTCTAGAAATTCGTAGTAAGTATAAAGAATCAACTTGGTGAAATTATTTTAAAGCACTGTGTTCTGACTGAAAAGGATTTAGGTGTTGAGCCCTAATCCCATTTTCATTCTAGCCTGATCTATGATTTCTGTTCCCAGCCTCCTCATCATATTACAAAGGCATCAGTGGCAATCAGTTTCTTCCATGAGGAGTAAATATTTTTTTCTTGATTGCAACAGATAACATATAATTATTATATTATTATTATTAACATATAATTATTATAATAACCACTTGGTCATGTGATAAAAGTCTTGTGTTACCTGCTTAGGAGTAGACCAAAAAGGAAGAAGAAAAAAGTAAAAATGCACAGATGTTCTGGCAGCAATGTTTTCTGTTGGAAAGCAAATTAGCATTTTCATTTTACTCGTTTAAGGATTGGGAGTTGGACAATGTGAAACCTTTCCATTTTGCTTTGTAAGAATCATATGAAAATTAGTTTAAAATCACATCTTGAGTTGCTTCTCCATGAATTGAGCCATCTCTTTAGGAAAGCATGAAAAATCAACTTCATCTGCTTGATTTCTGAAAAACAAAAAAAAGTCATCAAGTCTTCAAGTGTTAGCAAAGGAAGAAAAAGGTACAATGATGATGCATTATTTTTTATGTGAGGGAGCAATGCCTGGTCTTTTCTGCCTCTAATAGTATATCCAGAGCTCAAAAAACAAGGGACTTGTCTTGTGTCAGAGAAATATATGGACTTTCTGTAAAATCTTAAGTTACGGAAGTTGTTAGAATTAAGTCTATAGATACTGGTGACAGAGAAAGAAGTTGAATAATATTGTAATAGCGTAATTGTGCTGGGGTTGGTAAGGTTTTATTTTAGTTCATCTTTGAAGATCTACAATGAAAAAAATGGTATTTTTAAATTTAATTTAATTCTTTAATTCTTAAATTTTTAAAGTTGGGAGTCACTGACAAAGAATCATGGGCAAAAATGTAGAAAAGATCCTCAGTCAAGAAGTGTGTGTGTTGATACAGTTCTAGAAGTTTACCAATTGAGATGAGTAATTAAATCCATGTTTGTCTTGTTACAGATTTATTTTCTTTTTCATGGCCATAGATAGATCTTGGTGACCAAGACATTTGGAAGCCAAAATATACAGACCTTTTAATTGAAAATATGTGCTAAAAGTACCACTGTGATACTTGCAAAGTCTGAATGATGCTATCCCCTAAGTACTTATGGTTACACATGGAATCCTCATGTGGTCCATGGGTTGTGGTCTGGTATAGAGACAAAAATGGTTCATGCATGTGGTAGATCTCTACCTCAGGAAATACTTGGAAGTCAACCTCTGCAATTATTTTTGAATCACAAGCAGAGTAGTATTTTAGATGTTGGCCTAAGGGTCACACCTTTTTATTGATGTAGGAGAAAGCATGTCTCTCCCAATTTATATTCATTTTTTCTTATACATAAATGCACACTACGTGTTTGATGATCTTACATGTGTGTAGAGTTTAGTAACAATGAGTGAAAGGTAGTTTCTGCTTTTTCCCACTGTAAGCACTGTCTAGGAAAGCTAAAAGTGTATGCTGAAAGGGAGGGCCCATGAGTGCTAAACCACAAATTTTTGTGGAATTTATTTTACAGGTTATTTCCATACTTACTTTTGTGGAATTTTGGAGATATTTGCTCATATTAGTTCAGTATTATTCAGATGAGGATATGATTTGTAAAGAATATTTTTCTTACTTTTTTTTTTTTAAATAAAGACTATATCCAGCTGAAGATTTGTTTTGTGATTTTATGCAGATGCTGAAAATCTTGCCAGCTTTATGATGCTTATAAAAGGTGTGTTAGTGTCTAATCATATGCTATAATTGTTCTTCTAAAAATGCTTTTTTAAATCAAAGTGGGAAAATACTGTATCATAGGGTATAGAATCTTACATCCTTCGTAAAGGACCTGGATCCTACATGTCTTTGAGTCACCGTTCCTAGAGGTATCTAAGCCACTTCACTGGGCAGCCTGTTCCAATACTTGGCAACCTTTTTGGTGAAGAAATGTTCTCTAATACCCAGTCTAAACCTCCCTGGTGCGACTTGAGGCCGTTACTTCTTGCCCTAGCGCTTGCTACTTGGGAGAAGAGACCGACATCCACCTTCCTACAACCTCCTTTCAGATAGTTCTAGAGAGCAGTAAGGTCTCACCCGAGCCTCTGTTTCTCCTGACTAAATGAGCCAGCCTCACTTTCCAGGACAAAATTACTATGATGTGTTCTGTGTTTTTTTTCTTCTTCCCTATAACCTTGCAGTCTCTTCTTTTAATGTGTGATTGGCCTTGCTGTTGGGTGTTCAAATACAGGTGCTAACTAAGTGCCATATTTTTGTGCCTTTCATTATGTGAGCTGAAAGGCATACTGCTTCATGGTGGTAGGGATTTCCACATGTCCAATTATATGACTGAATACACACTGTAATGTGATGGAGAACATGGTCATTTTGGTGATGCCTCATGATAGAAGTAGGGCTTATAGCCCTTGAATGACTGGGGTTGTATTGTCTTCTACAAGATCTTAGATGGTCTACTTCAAGGACAAAAATAAAAGTAGGCTTTCTTTTTTTCTGATGTACCATAAAATCAAAGTTTGCATCTCCTAATATGGAGAGATGTGGATGCTATATGCATTTGGCAACACTTCATTGGTTCAAATAATATTAAATAGAACAATGTTTTCCAAAGTAGTTAATTTTCTCCTTTTTCTTAAAATTTTGAAGCTGTGTTTGCCTAGTATTGTGGTTAAAAATTACTTTAACCTCACTAAACGCAACACAAACCAAAAATTAAGAATCATAATGCACCCCTCTCACCTCCTAATAGTGGAAAACTTAATTCAATTTCCAAGTTTATTTGAGCACTTCATTCTCTGAAATAATAAAAAGTTTGTATTTCTATTCTTAAGAGGTCTGCCTATTGTTTACCTTTGGTTCCTGCTGGAAGTCTTATCGATAGCTCATCAAAAAAGTATACCTTATCCAGTGTTCATTAATGAGCACTCCATGTCGAGTAGTGTATTTGCTAATATTTGAGGTATCTCTGAGGAAAAAATTAGCCTTATTTCTTCTTATGTAACTAATTTACTATGGCTTTGGCAGAAACTATTTCTTATGGAAGTCTTGTGTTAATTTTGTTACTTCAAAGATATATTTTTAGGATCATGTTTGTTGTAATTAATATATATATAATACATATATATATATAATAAGGCACATGAAAAACAACAAGGTGCTTGGTGACTGCCAGCATGGCTTCACTAAGGGGAAATTCTGCCTGACCAATTTGATGGCCTTCTATGATGGGGATACGGAACTGACGGACAGGGGCAGAGAAATTGACGTCATCTACCAGGACTTGTGCAAAACGTTCGACACTGTCTCGCACAACATCTTTCTCCCTAAATTGGAGAGACATCCATTTGATAGGTGGCCCAATTGGTGGATAAAGAACTGGCTGGATGGCTGCATGCCAAG
>JANHGB010035183.1:0-17588 GCA_026283785.1 Coracopsis vasa
CATTGGGATACACATTTACCAAAAGCCACCTGGTTGGTCAACACCAGAGGATCTGCCAACAGGGCTGGCCCAGCCCACTCAGAACTTTTACATACTGTAGAAGGGGATAAACTTCCTGTGGTGCACATAAAGAATTTGTGGGGAAGACAGTCTGGGTTATTCTTGCTTCAGGTAAAAGCAAACCCACTTGTGGGAATCATCATGTTGCAAGTGTCTGAGAGTCTGCATGTGCTTTCTTCTTTTATGTCTTGGAGAGAAAGAGAAAGCTTCTGTGCTGTGACAGCCCAACAACTTACAATCATTCTGAAGTCACACACAGAGAAACAGTGCACTTGGCAGCGTCAGGAACAACTTGCCTCTCCAGCAACTGCACTGCTAAAACCAGAGTAGTAATTTGGAATCACAGAGGTAAAGGATCACTGTGCAGTAAGATATTCTGATATTGAAGTCACTTTTCATACCTCTAGTATAGTGAACACACTACATTCTTTCATCTGTGGCAGACCTTAATTGTCAACCTGAGTTTGTGGGCTCCCAAGGCTTTTAAAAATACTTGTCACCTGAAAATGTGCACTATTACAAGTTTCAGTAAAAGCATATGTAAGACATGCCAAATTGGATGCTTGATCACCAAAATTTAATGGTCCATTGCATTATTATCTTGGCAGCCAGCTAACCAAATGCAATGCAAAATGGCACAGCAATGCACACTTGGTGAAAAAACACATGAGGCTTTAGAATTAATAAAGTTCTTACAATACTGACTACTGTCAGACTTAGCCAATGATCACAAACAAACAAAAAAATTCAGCTCTCACTGTTGTGTGGAGTTGTATTTGCAAACACGTATGTTTTAATAACCTTAGCTCTCTCCATTTCTTAGATGCAACAAAACCATAGCGACTTGGTGATCTTCAAGGTTTCCTTCATGGAAATATTTGGTATTTCTGCAATTAGAGATGAATCTTCTAGCTGGTAAATTCTCTGCACTGCATCCAGTGTACTGTAATAGTAGTACTACTGTACTGTAGTACAGTGTACCACATGTAGTTCTACATACTGCCTTAGCACAAGATAAAAAATACTAATCAATAAATCAGCCAGAAACCATAAAATCATAATTAAAACTCAGTATACTTAGTGCTCACAGCCATTAAGTAACAAGTCTGCAACCGACTGTAGTCTTCTGTCATTGAGTTCATGTTAAAAATCTGCCTGGAGTAACCTTTCAAGCAATCACTCTAGATGAGTGCTATTCAAACAGTTGTATGGAATTGAACCTTGGTAGTGTGCTTTCCAAAGTCATAGTTACGAAAATATGATGCAGATGCAACTTCATGTATGTCTTTGTAGGCAGCTATAGTATAACTGTAGGACAGATTTCAAGCCACTTGATTTCAAGGCAAATCAAAGCAGAGAGGAATAATTTCCTGCCTCTTTGACAGGGACACAAACTCTGAACAGAGTACAGTCACATTCTGCCTGGAAACTGTAACAGCTGCAGCAAACATACGGAGCTGCCATGGAAGAAAAGCTGTTCGGTTTATGGAGTAAGACCCTAATCAAAGTGATTGATGCTGGATAAGATACAGAAATGCAGCAGAAATCCCTTTTGAAGGAAGATACTCAAGAGATAAATACAAACTGCTCTAATAAATGGGATAGGCTGAAACATCTGCAATACCTCTAGGATAGATGTTAAAATCACTTACAGTTATATTAGCAATGAATCATTTTCCCTAATGCAAAATACGTAACATACAAAGTAAAAATGAATCACTGGTCCAATACTAACCACGACATCTGGATTACAGTCATTCTATCTTCCTGCTGTTCATCTCTGATTTTTTACACTATTAGTTTGTTTGGGTTTTTTTTTGTGGTAGTTGGAACTGTTATGTTGCCTACATATTAGAGACAGGTGTGATATGGCAATTTGTTTTTAATAGGATAAAAAAGTAGAGTGTAGTCAGTGAATCTTGCGTTAAAGGACAGATTCCGTTAAACCCACTTGCACTGAATATTAATGAATCAACTAGACATAGGTGTGATCATGCCATTTTCCATCTTTATTAAACAGACAGTAGGATGAACGGTAGCAGTTGCAGATTCAAAAGTTTATTAAAAATTAAGAGAAAAGCTGAGAAAGGTATTACTGAAATACTATTTTCATGAAGAGTTGATAAACTGTGGGTCACTCTGCTCCAGACATAATGTAAACTGAAAATACCATTTTTGGGTGAAAATGGCATGTGCTTGTCTTCTAAAACAGTTCTGACTGCCTTTCATGCTGTTGTTTTGTTTTTTTTTCCCTACATCTTTTATTTATTATTGTATGTATGAAAAAATTATAATTCATTCTTATTAGATGTTCATTTGACTGGGCAGGACACTATTTAAAACAACATTTGGGAAAGTCCTATTCAAGCAACACTAGTTTAATTTTCAAATATTTTTTAACATACTTATGAACTGCTAGAACTTAATCTAACTATAAAGGAAATTATATTTGTTCAAGTAAATCATTAAATAAAATCTGAAGTGCAACAAAAGTATTTTGCTGTATCTTCATCTCTGAGGCCAACAGGTGGATCTGGATTCAAGCAAATAATGTTTTGTGCATCCTCAGACCCTCAGAAAGTGTCACGTTGACGATAACCCTGTTGCTTTGCGAGCAATCATGGGCTATAGGTTAAAAAAAGACATTTAGAAACTACTATATGCATTACTATATGCATTTAGAAACTACTGGATACACATTGCAAGGAACATGTCTGTATTAATGCTAGGATGCAAAAAAATCCCTTAAGATTTAAAGTAATATATTTAATTAAGGTGAAAACTATCTGTTATATGCCAGGCAGGAAAAAAAAATAAATAACATAACTACCAGCAGGAGTTAATCAAGCATTATTAGAATTTCATGACAATGCTGCCTACTGTAAAACACCAAAAATATTGTTTCTCTGTTCTAACTTCTGATCCTTGCTTTTACAATATGATATTGAAACAAATTTCTCAAAAAAACCCTAAACCACACGACAACAAATAAAAAAATCCCCCAACTTTATTCATATGCATTTTATTATGCCTATGCACTGAGCCATATCATATGACAAGCAAATAACTACAAACATATACTGGTAATTCTGCAATTTTCAAAGAATGTCTTAAGAAAAATGCAGAGTAATGGATATTTCAGTGCAAATAGCTATGGTGAATTCCCAACTATTAATGAATATAATAATTAGTGAATATAATCTATAATAGACAGAAAAGCCTGTATGCAAATTTCAGTAAACTTACAAGGAATCTCCCAGTAAAATGAATCTCACCTTCTTTTAGATCATTCTAGTGTGTTAATCTAGTGTTTAATTATAAACTGTAATATTTATACTTAAAATAGTCAATTATTTCAGCTACCATAGATAAGAATATAATTATGCTACATATTAACGTTTCCTTTAATGCTGCTATTTTTTCAGTTGGATTAATTTTCTTAAATTACAGTCCTATTTGGATTGCTAGTGAAGGGAAATACCCTTTTTACAAATCTGATGTTAGCCTGGATCGCTGTGGTAGAAGCTAACAAAGAATATATGTGCAGCTTGGGAAGATATGTTGGACTGACACATTCAGAATTAATCACCTTTCAGGCTGCTAGCTTAGCTTAGTTCACTTTTATTAAGCATTT
This sequence comes from Coracopsis vasa, assembly GCA_026283785.1. Taxonomy (NCBI): domain Eukaryota; kingdom Metazoa; phylum Chordata; class Aves; order Psittaciformes; family Psittacidae; genus Coracopsis; species Coracopsis vasa. The sequence goes on from JANHGB010035183.1 coordinate 3,695, forward strand.
AGTCTAAGTTGTTTTTCTAAGTATTCCAGCTGTTTAATGAGGACCAAAAAGGCAAGGAAAACACAGTTGAGGTATCTAAAATGAGTGAATAAACATGCCTTTTGGAAGTTCTAGTCAATCTCCTTGACTTTAAAAGATGTCTACACAGCTAACTTAAAACAGACAACTACCTTCTAAATAGCTCAATTCAGTGGAGATACTTCCCAGTCACTGTATCAGTTTTCAGCTGTCTTCAGGGAGTTTCCTACATGGATGAGCATGTTTTTTTGTTAAAATAGTCCAGCTGGTAAAGTGATTGGCAATAAAAACTAGTGCTTCCAGATACAGTAGATGTCTTTTATATATTTATGATATTTGGCACATGTACTGCTCTTAAAATCTTAAGTGCATTTATCTCCCACTGAATTAATTGAAAGCCAACAATTCTCAGGATCACTAGTCAGGATCAGTAACTGTAGGACTTCATATCCTTTCTTGCATAAGCAGACTTTACCATATGCAAAATGAATTTTCTTTCATAACTATTTTAATCGCATAGCAATCTGACTGATACCAAGATGTTTTAGCAATCAAAAACAGCAAAGGCTTTGTGGGCAACCAACAAAGGCTTCAGTTTTTCCTTGCAATACTTCTACTGTACTCTCCAAGTAATTATATATAATTTAACACATAGTACATTCTGAAAGGAAACTCAATAGCTTGCCTATCTTCTGAACCTTTAAAATTTGATGAAAAATACCCATGACACTGGCAATAATCCTGTATTTGGTTAACCACGGAAAGGTTTATATTATAGCTTTCCTCTAGAGTGATTTATCTAGTTAGGGATATTGCAATTGCTAGTTGTGCCCTCACTGCACACACACACACTCACACTCTATCCTCACCCGATCAGACAGAACAGCTTACACACAATTCCTGCTTTCACATCCTAACAGCAAAGGGAGCCCAATTTCATGATTTCTAGAACTGACGATCATGGGACCCTTGTGGTTTCCTTTCTTTAAGAATGTTTATGTCAACTACTAAATTGTACCAAATTTTTGCAGCAATATTAAAGAGAGGACAAAAATAAGGAAGAAAAAAAAAAAAACAGAACACCATTGCACTCAAGGGTAGTTCTCCAAAGATTTCTTCTCTCCCGCATATAGTTTCTCACTTTCAAAAATCATGAAGAGAGTGTTACTTATGAATGTTGTGCTAAAAGCTTGTCTTCCAAACACTTATTCTAGATACACTTTAGATTTCAGATATACTAGAGGCTTTTGAAGTACTGAAGTTGCCGTCTACATCAAGAGATGCATTGAGTATTAAGAGCTGTCTCTGAAGAATAGCCATAAGCAGTTCGAAAGATTATAGGTAAAAATTAGAGACTGAGGCAACAAAGGGCACCTTGTGGTTGGTGTCTACTACAGGCTGCTCAATCAAGGGGAGACTACTGTCAAAGCCTTCTTACTTCAGCTATAAAAGGCATCATGCTCACAGGCTCTTACCTTCCTAGGGGACTTCAATAATCCTGACACCTGCTGGAAAAGCAGCACAGCAAGCTGTAGGCAAATCAGGAGATTCCTGAAGTGCTTTGAGAATAACTTCTTAATCCAGGTAATAGACAACCCTACTAGACAGAATGCAATACCGGACCTGATGGTCATCAATGTGAGCTAATTGGCGACATCAAGGTTGAAGGCAGCCTGGACTGCAGTGATCATGCAGTAGCGGAGTTCACAGTCCTGAGGATGAGGCAAAGAGTACAGTCAGAACCCAGGATTTTAGGAAAACAAGCTTCCAGCTGCTGAAGGAGTTAGTCAACAGGATGCTTTGGGAAACTACCCACAGGGACAAGGGAACAGAACAGAGCTGGCAGATCCTTAAGGAAGCTTTTCATAGAGTGCAAGAGCTCTTGATCCCCAGGTGTAAGAAATCAGGAAAGGAAGGGAAGAGACTGGCATGGCTGAGTCGAGTCCTGCTGGTCAAACTAACTGTCAAGAAGGAGATGCACAGGCAGTGGAAGCACTGTATCAGATACAGGACAGGTGTCCTGGGAAGAGTATAGGGACACTGCCTGGTTGAACAGAGATGGGGTCAGGAAGGCCAAGGCACAGCTGGAGCTGAATTTGGCAAGGGATGAAAAGAATAACAAGAATGGCTTCTACAGTTACGTCACTCAAAAATGGAAAGTCAAAGAAAGCGTACCACCCCTGATGAGCAACACTGGCAAACTAGTAACTCAGACAAGAAGCCTGAGTTACTCAACAACTCTTTCTGCTGCAGTCTTCACTGGCAACCTCTTTTCCCACACTTCTCTAGTGGATAGACTGCAAGACAGGGACTGGGGGAGCAAAGTCCCTCCCACTGTAAGAGACAATCAGGTTCATATTCACCTGAGGAAGCTGAACATCTGTAACTCTATCAGACCTGATGACACGTCTCCCAGAGTCCTGAGGGAACTGGCTGATGTAGTTGCTAAACCACGCTCCATATTTGAAAAGTCATGGCAGTCAGGTGAAATCTCTGGTGACTATGAAAAGGAAAACACTGCACCCATTTTCGGAAAGGGTAGAAAGGAAGAGCCTAGGAACTATCAACCTGTCAGCATCACCTCTGTGCCTGGGAAGATCATGGAACAGATACTCATAGGAGCTACTCTAAGTCCACAATAAGTCCCAGTGGACATATTTCAAATGTGTTAGGATATTGACCCTGAAGGACAGGTGAATATGCCTGACATGTCTGAATCTTTGATTCTCCTTTATTCTTTGTCTATGAGACATGTGAATTCCTAGCAAAGTCTAAACTTGAATTAGAGTCTGGTTTTCCTCTCTACTGCTATTTCAACAGCTTCTTATTCAATGTCTTTGTCCTAAAGCCCAATGCTTTCTTGTAAAGTAGGGCTTTTATTTATAATAGTTAAATGTCACATGTATGATTGCACCTTTAATTTAACATACGCTTTTTTCCCGTGACCCACTTGGGTTCTAGAAAATTAGAAAGCTGATGAATTATACCAAGAACTGAACTGCATTATTTCAGTCTAAGGAGAGAATGCACTATTATCATGCATCGTTCTATGTATATACTTTACACATGATTAATATGTGCAGCTAAAAAGATGTTTGAGATCACTGTTAAAAAAAAAATGTCTTGCCTATACTCCTGTAGAGAAAAAAAGGTATTGTTTAATTTTTAAGGTAGTTATCATTAACAGAACAAAGGGATGTGAAACTTATAACTAGCAAAATAAATGAGAAAATTGGTATTAATTTCAGTAGGAGTAGATCTGGACCTAAGTTTTCTAAACTAGTAAATACAAGATAAGGGGTCCTCAAAGAACACTGAAGTTGAATGACCGACTGTTTCCATCTGTTTTGTTTGCTTGGCTTCATTAGTAAATTGTCCTCTTTTGAAACAGAAACCAAAATCAAAGTACAAAATCTTCTAAACCTAGTCAAGAAACTCATATGAAAAGTAACATGAAAATAGGCACACTTTGAATTGGAACTAGGTTTCGGTGCACATCAGTGAGATAATCACTTATTTGAGATAATCACTTATTTGAGAATTACAGCTGCATTTATTTCTTCTTACAGATTTTGCACAAATGAGTCTTTGCATTCATAACAGTTTTTGACAATGTGCTATCTGTATTGTAACACTGCATAGATCATTAACATTCATTTTCAGCCACAAACACAAGTCATACTGCTGAATATATCAAAACCTGTAAAGCCTATTAATTAGTAACACTGGCATTTATGTGGTATCTTATTGTCATTCATCAAAAAGCTTTATTTTGGTTTAAAATTATATAACTAAAGGGCTTTTTTCCTCTGTCATTCTTCATTTACAATCTCATGAAGGGACAAACCGACACAAACACAAACCCACGCATAATATGGCCTTAGTAACTGAAAGCAAATGCATCTGAAACAAACAATCTCTGCTAATAAAATAATATTTTAGCAATTTCAGGCAACACAATAGACAAATTGCTAATCCAACAATTCCAGATGAGGCACATCCTAGATTCAAGTGACTTTAGGTGATAAAACTGTATATCCTAAATTTCTTTTGAAATAACCTGTACAGGAGCTCTTATTATCTGTATATAAATTCCAATAATATATTCTGACTGAATGCCAAGTGTAATTAAATCAGACATTTTTTTCTGAATCCATTAGAAAAGCTTTCATCTATTTTATTTACTTGGCTTCATTAGTAATTCATCGTCTCACCTTTTGAAGCAGAAAGCAAAATGAAAATACAAAATATTCTAAACTTAGTCAAGTAACTCAGCAGTGGTACTGAAAGAAAACCCAAATAGATGGTAGACTCAGTCCTTCAGCTTTATCATAAAGTTGGGAGGATAAAACCATGCAAACATAAGAAACCAACATTTACAGATGCTGCAGTATGTGCTTCTTGTAAGAACTCAAAACTCATTCTAAAGTGACAAATGTTTTTCACTTGGACAGGAATAATCTTGTTTAACTAGAATGACAGAAGCTTCTACCACAAAACAGTTATATACAAGAGTGGTGCAAGTCTCTGCAGGCTGTATGTCACATAGAGTCTCAGATATCCTAGGACACCTCAAAGGCAATAGATGGCTACATGAAAATCCAACTCCTACAGGCAGTACACTGAGGCAGGGATTCACTTTATGACTCAATGTGACCACTTCATAAGGAGAGGAATTGTTCTTTAAATACAATGACTTTATTTAGCAGCTCTCCATTTACGATAATGAAATTCTGAATACATGGCAGAGCTGTAGTTACTCATGTAGACACCTGAAGACAGGTATATTCTTCAGTGGTATCCCTGCCTCAGACATCCAGTGTCTCAGCAGCATACCTAGAATCCCCAAAATAAGTACCATTACCAGTCAATGAATCTTAAATGCAGTAAAGATTAATGAAATGCTTACAATTAGGTGTCAAAAAGGGAAGTGAAATGATATAAATTGCAATCTCTATTAATACCGAGTACGAGCATAAAAGCCTGAAATGAACAGAAAATAAAAACCTCTAAAAATTAATGATTTCCGGAAGAAAAATCTGCTGAAAATTATCAATTTAATAATTTGTGAATTGTGAAGAAGCTGGGGAAAATGACTCCTTTGAGAGACAAGAGTCTTACAAAATGTGTTTAGAGTTTAAAAGGTCAAAAGTAGATTCTCTAGTGCCTTTTTCATTTCCATGAAGGAGAAGACAGTAGTTGTACTTGCCATTTCAAGTCTAAAGAGCAATTTAATTTTGAAATATCAGAAGTTCATTATAGAAGCTTGATTTCAGAAAAGTCTTCTTGCTGCAATATATCATTAACATTTCTCAAAATAACTGTTTTCAAAAGAAGGAAAAATTCTTTATTCTAATGAGTAGAAGTACATAAACTATGCATAAGCTTCATTCAATTCAAATCCAAATGGTAGATTCCTAGCTGAACTTCTTCAGGTTTTTGACACAAAACTTAACAAATCATTTGGTGAGCATACCAGCACCTAAACCAAGCATCTCCATATTCAGATAGAACTTATAAGAACTCTCCCTCTGTAGAGCTAAGACAAAGAAAATGTTGCAGAATGCTTTCTGCTAGAAATTAAATCTTTGTGTTTATCCAGTAGTTGAAATACCCCAGCAGAAAAAGCTGTGGTATTTCAAATTTTATTGTTCAAAAATGTTCTTATACAGCAGGAAAAAATAAAAGAAAATCTGTCCTAATTTATTGTCCTAGATGATTTGCATATTAGTTCAGAAATTACCAGACTAATACTTGAGGTTTCATCTCATAAAATCTCTGCTTTCTCTCAGGTATAAATTGTATTTTACAGAATATAGGAAATTAGCTAAATAATAACTTGTGAATCTCTATTTTACCACATTGTGCATAATCTCTAATTTCCTTATGACCTGTTAACTGCCAGCATGTAAGAAGTGAAAACACATTTGTTATAATAAGCATTGCCTGTGGGCTGTGGAGTATCCCACTTTCTGAATAAGTTTTGTCACTGTGTGTAATTTTTGATATTTGGCTGGGAGTTGTCATGGAAAAGGATCAAATGCGCGATGTTGAACTGTGACATTATACTGGCTTCTTTTCAAAGATGAATATCTTGAATTCTGTTTAAAATGAGATGATGTTCCATGGCAATATATAACAGCCAGCCTAGTGGACAGGTTGAGGAAAACAAAGGCATTCATTATAAAGCGATCTGGTTGCTTAAACAGGAAAAGGAAAAGTAGCACTCATACATGGATTTATGTCCACTGGTCCAGAAGCAGCAGTGGTTTTGCTCAAGTCACAGACTTTGAATCTGAATTATTCCTAAAATTAAATGATGAAGTGGAATCATGACTGAATGCTCTCCAAGCCTTAAGTACTTCACTGTCCCAAAATATCTGCGTTCTTCTCAGTATATCTTTTTTTTTTTTTGGTTAAGGAGAGAGAAGGAGAGAAAAGGAGAGAAGATAGTATTTTTTAAAAGGTTAATCTCTGCCTTTCTACTTGAAACCACTTTAGTCAACTGAAATTATGAACATTAAAAAGGGGCAGACTGAGACTATATTCTACTGCAATTCTACAGAGAAAAAAATGTAGTGAAGACGAGCAGAAGCACTGTCATGATACACCATAGCATGAATTCAGAATTGATTTTCCTTATTTGCTGGACAAGAGCTCATTTTTATACAAAGCTCTGTTCATATCCCATAGCTATTTAGGGTCTGTAGGAGGAAATGTTGACAGTCTCTTTCTTAAGCCTTCTTGTAGTTAATACTGCAGCCACTGCCAACTTGGCATTGCTAGGCTTCTATTGGACTCTGTGTAGGATTTGTAAAGCCCAACAAACTGAGAAAAATAATTGTCTCACAGCAACTACAGGATTTTATCTTAGGAGACAAATATTATGAAAAGTACATTGCTTTAATGATAAAAAAATTCTATCATTTATATGGGCCACAAATCAATGGACTTAGAGTGATTAATAGATATAGTTCAGAAAAAAAACAAAGACGTTAATGTTTCTAAAACAAAGGCACATCTTTGTTTTGGAAAAATTAATTCTATATCTTTTAATATCTGCAGTGAAAATACATGATGATTTGTAGTGACTCTCAGTGAAGAAGTAACAAGCACCATTTCAAGATTGCTGAGCTATTTATTGTTTTAATTAAATATACAATTAACACTGAAGTAGTTTATAGAGATTTAATCTTTTCCTCTTTGCAGAAATAGTAGTCAAATTTGCCCTTGCAATAAAGAGAAAATACATTTCATTTGAAATGTTTTAAACATTAATCAATAGTAGAAGTACAACTTAAAAATATTGCCACGAACAGCCAGTGTGCTGCATGTATTGTTGAGCTCCAGAATGGTTAAGTGTTTTGCATTTTGAATAGGCATAAGGTCCATATAGAAGCAGAAAGAAGGAAGAAGGTACTGACTTTTTTTCTGCAGAACTATATTATATACTTCTGGATTCCCTTTTGTCTCATGAGAGATACTCATGAAAGATCTGTTCACACTGTACTTAACACATTTTCTGATGCTATAGAAGAACACAGAAATGGCTGCACTGTGTCAGATCAGAAGCCCATCAAGCCCAGTTTCCTTTCCACAGTGGCCAATAGCAGATTGGCCATAAAAAAAAAAGGCACCACAGCATGGTATGTGCCAGCACTCTTCCAGCCTCCAGCTCTGCTCTTCTTCAAGGACACTTTTGGTTCAGGTTTCATGAGAAAAGAAGGAATGTCTAAGCTAAGTATATGAAGTCATCCACTGTCTGGGAGCAATTGCTGGCCTCTAACAGCAAGACAGAACTGGACACCAACAGGTGATAAGAACAACACTGTTTATTATAAAGTGGAAAGAAAGCAGTCCGGATAAAAGCTGTTTCTTGACTTTGCACAGTGTCATGTCCACAGGTTTTCATTCACCTGGGAAAACTGTGGGGGAGGAGCTGCAGCACCCAAAGAAGGAGAACAGTGGTGCTGGTGGCAGAGACAACTATCAAGACCATTGTGGTTTTCCAGGCACTGTGTGTTTATTCAGGTGAACTTTTAATGTAATACAGTACTCCCACTGACATAGTTTAGAATGGACTTAAATCACATCACTGCTAACTGTGGCATATGGTTAGGCCATTGATCCCCTTCCTGGAATCAGTAAATACTAGGATGCAAATCTAATCCTACACTGTATTTTCAGCTACGAAACTACTTAAAGTACTGATCCATTGCCAGAGAGTAAAGCCATTTTCTGAAATGCTTACAACTTCACAAAAAAAATTCCTATCTTTTTTTACTTTGTTTTTACTTTTTTTTTTTTTTTTTTGTTAAAGCTTCTGCTGTTATGAAAATATCATCAAGCCCTTCGGGACACTGGGGCCTGTATTTTGGATAGAAAAAATCAGCTGCTGCCTTTACATGCTCTTGCCTCTTTGTTCAGAGCAAAAATCATTAGTGGCTAAAATTCACCTTGATATGTACCTCTATTTTCTTATCAACAGAGTTCTTTGGAAGTTTAAAATTATAGTTATTTGTGAAAAGCAACAGTAAGTTAAATTGATAATGAAAATATCTCCTTTATTAGCTCTCTATGCAACTTCTGTAAGCTTGATACTCTTTTTCAAGGTGTTAGATGAATGTTTCATATTTGTAGCAATTGGGGGCTGGGTGAGCTGGAGAAAAAGTAAGTCATTAATCATCACCCTAAAAAAGGCGCCTGAATTAAAAAACTAAACTGAATCATCCACTTCCATCAGCTCTATCACTGAAGTGATTCTATTTTTCCATTGTCTATAGAAATACTGAAATGACGTTAGACTCATAATTCTGTTACCAAGAGTTGGGCAGTGTGAATATGTAACACACACTGAAACCTGCTTGAACAACCATAATGATGCCAAGTACTCCTGTCAAGTTCTAGGCATTTTACATTCCATTAAAGTTTCTGGGCACCCAAAAATATTGCTCAATTGTGCATATACATCTTTACAGAAGATGATAGCCATAATAAGGAGAGATTTAGTGTCTACAATATTCTAAAATGGAAGGCATGACTCTGAATTGTAAGTTTACTTTTATGTGTGTAAGGTTTATACACATATAAATAAAAGATGTGACTAAAGAAACATAAAAATCCATGGGATACTATGTGATATATCAGACATACCCAAAAAAGTCAACCAATGACACAGTTATTGCAGTGTTTCCAATCTAAGCTTTCATGCAGAATCTTCTCTCCAAAGACTACACATACATTACAAAATGTTTGCCTCACCACCTTGCCTAATAACTAAAATTAATCTAAGAATTCCTAAGTTCCGAAGACTTTGTAGACTGTCAGAGTGTCTCCTTAATAACAGCTACCTAATGCATTTATTACATTTACTCCTTTACTGTTTGTGTAGGCAGGAATAGATTTAATTGTAAAAGCAAAAATATGCAGATTTTAGAAAATTGCTGGTTTCATTCACTAAAGAAAAAAACAAAATTAAATGTAAGCCTGATCTGTTTTCAGCTTGTTTAGAGTTATTTTTCTTCCTAGGTGATGGTACAATGCTGTGTTTTGGCTTTAGTCTGAGAATAATGCTGATAACACACCAATGTTTTAGTTGTTGCTAAGTAGTGTTTATCCTAATAAAGGATTTTTTAGTTTCTCATGCTCTGCCAGTGAGTAGGGGCACAAGAAGCTGTGGGGGATCACAGCCAGAACAGCTAACCAGGACTAGCCAAAAGGATATTCCATACCACAGCATAGCAAGAGTATTTAGTATACATTTACATGTCCAATAGAAATTGATGTGGACAGTGTTGCGCACCTGGTATTTATGATACATGCTTTTATGTGGGTTTTAGTTTAGACTGGTTTTAGTCTAGCTCCACAGGCTGAACACAATTGTGACTAGAGATTTTGGTTTAGTTTTATGCAAAAATAGGTCCAACTGCTTATTCTAAGGCTATCCAAATATAGGAATCAAGGTACAGTGAGTAGGGGAAAAAAAATGGATATTCACTTAAAACGAACCTTCCTAATTTGGACTAAACCACTGAGGTAGATGCAGACTAATTAATGCAACAACTCCTGTATTTATTGCTGCTTTAGTACTACTGTAAAATGAAATGTTCTCACTAAATTATTTCATTTAGTTTTGGAATGCATTTAATTAAAAAGGAATTATTCTAACCAATTACAGTTTACAGCATTTGGTTAAGCAACTTTTGGCTTTTTATGCCTCTTTAAATGTGACATACTATCAGAGCAAAAGCTCAAAGCCACAATACCTGAGTCAACATCATCTAAATAATAAAGAAGATACATTCTCTATAAATCCTTAGTGTTTGAAGACTTGCAAATTTGGACAAAGAAAATGACAACCATTTAAAAAAGGTATGTGGAATTTTATTTGTAATTCAGAATTCTGCCCTTAAGCTTTAACTAGCCAAACATGAGACTTGATGAAAACAGTATATGAAAAGACTAATTTTTCATTGACAGGATAAGCAAATGATGTTTTAAATTTCTTAGAAAAATTGCTGAAACCAATTATCTACTTCCAAATCTATGTATAGAAGATTGAAATGCTCATCTTCTCCTGAAAATACTACTACATTTTCTGGAATAGTCACTTCTAGTCAAGTATATGTCCCAAGGCCTAGAGCATATTCCTATGATGTGCCATCCTCCCCAAGGTGCACCTATGCTGATAGTTAAACCATGTGGGCATATGCGCACTTTAATTGGAAGGAATAATTTGATGTTCCTTCTTTTACTCTGCTGCTAAAAAAACTCCAACCCCCAGTATTCATGTACTAAACAAAAAGTCTACTTAGGTTTAATAAAATCATATAAATGTCCAGCTCAGTGGGACAGAAGCAAATGAATGCCCAAACATTTAGTGAAATGAGTCAGCATTATCTATATCCCAACTTATATCAAGGACTTTAATTTTGCTGTGTATTTTCTACAGACGTTAGGATATGACCATTTAAGCAATTTGTCTGAGTTAGTCAGCTAGTTAGTTTGTTTGTTTGCTTGTTTGAGTATGCGGAGCAAACCAGAACTTCTTTCATATTTGATAACAGACAGTACCTGTTGGTAGCACTGACAGTCACAGGTAGTACTAGGGTCCTGATTCTTCTCCATGCAGGGGAAACTTTGAATGACATGTAATTAAATGTCAGTTGGAGGGATGGAGAACTGAGATCAGTTATTTTTATTTGACTGTGAAATATTTCAATTGTATACAGCTCAGCATATCATTTGAAGTAATTCATACAGAGAACAAAAAACACAGTTATTGACTAGAGTAATTTTTATGATGCCATGAAACTGTGCAACTTATAGAAGAGGCTCACTAAACCCAAGGTGGAAGCTAGTTAGGATTTAGAAGCCTTGATACATAATTTTTAAGATCTCTGCAATCGACCTGTGTGCTCAGCCTAGCCTCTAGAATTTTAATATTTGACATCCTATTTCAACACAACCTGAAGTGCAGCCGTAGCGGACTTCCAGACTCCATCCTATAAACTTGAGAAGATCTTTCAAATGGCCCAAGAATCTAAGACACTAGATACAAAATACTGGAAGACTTGAACACATTCCTAGTGCCCCCAGACTTTGGGAAGCTTTGTCATGCGTGTTTTCTTGGCATTTTAGACTTTCATTACAGCTTATTTCCTGCTCTATCTTTTCTCTCTTCACTTTGGCTGTGGGGAAAAAAGGTACAGTCAAATATTTTTATAACCAATTTCTCTTTCCAGATGAGGATGCTCAGTCAGAATATTTAAGAAAAGCAGAAAAGGTAGCATGAAACTACTTCTGCAGAATGAAGTAAAATACCCCGTATTTTTTCCTTTCTTATAAAATAGTATAGATTTTGTATTTTTTTCTGTCTGCAACTTTAGAGTACAATATATTAAGAATGCTGAATCACTATTTTTTCTGGCTATCATCCATATTCTATACAAGATATTCTACACAAGATATTCTACCCCCATACTAGACTATGATTTAAACAGAGACAAAAGACATGTGAAATTTTACCATTAAGAGCCATGCAGAGATTTGAAAAATGTTATGAAAGTATCATTATGACAATCTTTTCTGATATTCTGTAGAAAAAATTTATTTTAAATGTAACATGCCACTCAGAATGTTTCTCAGAAATAAATAAAAAACTATCTAGTGTCATCTCAAATTTAGCTGCCCAAGTATTTAATTGTTATTAGTACAGGAAAAAAAAATATTTTTATCTGGCCTGACAATGCCTTAATTGCAGTTGTGATAATTAGATATTCTTTTATTGCTATTTGAAGTGTCATTACTCTCAGACATTTTTTTTATTTGAGTGCTTACCTTCCTCATGCAAGGCAGCTATCTTGTGTATCTTTTGATGCATTAAATAGCCTCTTTAGTCTCCTACTGTTTCATTGTTTTCACTTTTGTCTGAGACTTATATAGAGATGCAACCTTTTTTTCAGAGCAGCCTAACTTTCATTATATTTTTATTTTATATCTTACTATATGATAAAAATACTTTCTTTGACTTGGTATGATATGACATAAAAGCCCCAGTCATGGCAAATAATAGTTTTAACAAAATCAATTCTGAATAATTAAATCTACAGTAAATATTCAGAACAACACACAGTATTCTGCATTACTCTTTTAAATAACCTCAGAAGATAACTCATAAGCAGGAACTGTGGGGGAAGGCAGTTTGATAGTTTTTCTGAGTTAGTACTTGTTTTTAAAGAACCTGGGTATTTGGGATATTTTAAAAACAGACAATTGCTACAAAGCCTATTCCTGCTTTTCAATTCAGTCACCTTGTGTACTAACAGCAACTGATATGCAATCTAGTGATCACACTCCATTCCAGTCAGTAGAATTATTATTAGTGACTTGAACTGGAAATGGATTGAATTCCAAATAAACAGGCTGTAGAAATGGATTTTACATGCACCATTGAAACTTATATAAAGTTCTACCCCCCACATGCAGTCACCAATACAGAAGTTTACAGAACATTACAATCCAGTGATTTGTGCAACAATATTTAGAAAGATGTCAGGGGGAGTTATAAAAACCAAACAGTTATTTTTTATTGAAAGTGTATAATACAAAAGTCCTACATCATCTCCTCCTTTTTCATGCATTGTACTCTGTTCCAGTACCTAATGAAAATAATATTGCTTTGAAGATGTTAAATGAATACATTCAGTAATACAGCTTTTATTTGTGCAGAAAAAAATAAGAGCTTGATGCTCTATTTCTTTCCACCTGCAGATGCATAAAACAGACACTTTAGAAAATGAATCCTGTTAAATTTATGGCTAGTATGTTCTCATTTAGTCTAATCTCTGCTGGCTCAGTGTAACATGCTGCCTTTACAGAGTGCCTAATAGTAAATGCACCCTCACAAATTTTGCAAGGGCTGAGGAAGAAAAGGAGAATCCTCCCTTTGAGTGTTGGTATACTTTAAGTGGTGGCATACATAACGAAAGTATCATAAGAAAAAAATAAAGTTATAATGAGTCTTTTCATTTCATAGCTGAGCACTTGGACACAGAATTGTTTATTTCAGAGGAGATTGATGAAAATGTTTACCTTCTTATATTAACAAGGATATCATTAATTTTGATAAAATCATTACAGAGCTAGATAGCATACTGTCAATTGTCTCTTGGTCTCAGATAAAGTAAACTGCAAGCATGCATCAGCTATACTCCCTGGAAACTCCTTTCACAGTTCTACACTGCAACTCTATAACTATCTTAGAATCATAGAACAGTTAGGGTTCTAAAGGACCTTAAGATCATCTAGTTCCAACCCCCCTGCCATGGGCAGTGACACCTCTCACTAAATCATATCACTCAAGGCTCTGTCCAGT
>JANHGB010035185.1:0-10053 GCA_026283785.1 Coracopsis vasa
ACCCCTGCGGCCCCGGGGTGTGCACGGAGCGGGGGAGCCCCCGGAGCAGCCTGCGGTGCCCGGGGCCTGGGGGGGATCTGGGCTCCCTGTCCTGGGGACCCCAGTGGTCCTCGGGAAGCGCTGGAGTCCTGTCAGCACCGCAGGGCCCCAGGTAACCCCAGGGAGCGCAGTGACCCAGGGACGGAGATGGTCCCGTGGCACCCCGGTACTCCAGGAGGTCTCTGAGAGCCCCGGGAGAGGGACTTCGATGGGGGTTCAAACCCCAGGAGCACCCTGGGCCTGTGGGAGAGCACCCTGGGAAGAGGTGCTGGAAGCAGGGTGCTGCCAGGAGAGGTGGTGGCCTCGCTGCCTGGATTTGCTGCTCAGTGCCATGAGGGGGAAATAAGACGGTAACTTGAGATCCGTTTAACCCGAAATCACAGACATTAGCTGGCTCGGTGGTAGCCAAACAGCCCACCGCACCCCAGCTGAGAGCGGAAATTGCTGGGGAAGCTCAGCCCTTCAATCTGAAGTGTGGTGGGTTTATACTTGCTCCTGGGAAATCCAGGTGCCTTCTCGGCTCTCGCATATCTGTCGTGTTCGTAGGGCGCACGGAATCTGTGGCTTTCATAGGAACAGTCAGCTCATTTGCTGATATTCTGGTGAGCTTTGGAAGAGGGAAGGATCTTCCTTCTTACACGCCTTTTCCTTGGGATACCTTCTGATGTATTTGTGTTCTCCAGGGGAATAATGCAGTCTGGACACAGCCTTGGAGTCCTTGCTCAGGCAAAAATCACACCATTCGCTTACAGTTCGGCTTGGCTGGGGACTTCAGCCCTGTTTCCAGTCAAACACAAACTCATGGGCTTTCTACTTCAGAAGCTTCAAATCTTTGTTCCTTGCTTTCACAGAGCTGATATATTTGTGATAAGCTTATTATGTATGGGAATGAAATCCCCTAGGAAAGAGTCAGTCATTCTCTAGGGGCTCTGACATCACCGAAAGACCTGTCAGAGCAGCTTGTGCAGTCAGTAGCTAGAAATGTCCTCATATAATTTATTAGAAGACTTCCTTGAAGTCAGCCCAAAAGCTTGAGCACAGGAAGCATGGGATGGGAAGGGACTAATTTTCTAATTCCCAGCTTAGATTTACTCAGTGCCTGTTCATTTCCATTTGTCCCTGTGTAATACTGTCCTTGGATGTTCAGAGCTCTCCTTCTGAAACGTGTCCTGCCTAACAACAGCACCAGCTTCCTCCCCACTTTTTTTTGCTGGGCATGAAGGTATCATCCCCTTTCTGCTGTGTTGATCCTCGAGGCCCTGCAATCCTTGAGATCCTGTAATATCCTGATTGTTATCCTCCTCTGTTGCTCATGACTTACAGCAAAGCACATGACTGAGCTCTGAAGTCTTGACCCACAACATGAGGGACTTATCTGTTCTTACTTTACTCACACATATTGTGAACATCAGTCAGAGCCTTCTTCAGAGGCTAGTCCTCCTCTCCATTTTTCATAATCTGCTTATTATTCCTCATATCCTTTTGATATCATGAAATCACACTCCAGTTAGGTATTACACTCCTTCCCTCTTGTTTGTCGAGCTTCTTTGGGATATAAAGTAATTTTACAGTTTTCCCTAAGGAATAGCAAGCCTCTTCCATGTTAGCTTTGTGTTCTCCCAGTTGATTTTGCTGCTGCTCAGAAATTGTTCTTCTTGAAACAATTCTTGAAAGAAGAACAAACCCTTCTGTTCTTATTCTGTGGTAATTTACCCTTCAACTCCACTTAGAAGGTATCAACTTGTCATCAGTCAATCCTCGTGAATGACTTTCCTGCAATGCTGTCTCTACTTACAGTTATTTTCCTCTTAAAGGAGAAAAACTGAGATTCAAAGACCTGACAAATCTGAGCACAAATCAAACTCACCTAGCCCAATGCAGAATCAGATCCTCAATGTGCTACAATACCTGTTTTCTCACACCTCGAGTCCCTTAGACTTGCTCCAGTTCCCCAAGAAAAGCATTCCAATGTTCACTGCAACTGTTTGGGGTGGTGAGTGCTGGAGGACATGTCACCTCCAGACTGACAGCTGCTCCAAACACATGAGCACACTAAAATGTCACTGGAAAGGACTGGGTTGCTCCCACTCTTTCCCCTTTGGCCAAGCACCCTTGCTTGTGTGAGTTTCAGTCAGGGAGGGTCTCCCTTTTGCTGCAGAGCTGGATTTGGAGCTGAAGATGCAGTTGAAGCCGAAGCTGTAGCTTCCTCCACTTCCGTAGGTGGACACATGCAGCCACCCATGGATCACTATGATGTGCAGCCAGGCAGAAGATCCAGCTGCAGTGACATCTGTCTCCTCTTGTGGTGGCAACCAAAATCACAAGGTTTAGAAACCCCCTGGTGAGCTTCTGCTGAAGTCTGAGGGAGCGTGGCTATGCTGGGGCCAGGGCTTCTGCCTGGCTTTGCAACTCACTTGACTCTGAATGCAGCGCATGTGTCTGTGTAATGATTAGGGATCACCACACCTGCTTTTGCTCTTTGGTCCATGAATCCTGAAGCACAGCCCCTCCACACAAGTGGAGGACTGTTCTAGAGAGTGTATTTCCTACAGTGATTCAGAGACGCCTGGGGAGAGATCTGGACTATGTACTTGGTGCTGTTTAACCCAACCTGATAACTTAAGTACCATGCATCCAGAAGGATGGAGAGGAGAATTGGAAAATAAAAAAAGTAAAACCTGTGGGTTAAGATAAGACTGGTTTAATAATGGAAATAAAATAAAATATACTACTACTACTAATAATAGTAATAATAGTAATCAAAAAGAGAGAACAAGAAGAGAGGGAGGAATAAAACCCTGCAAATGCACAGTATAATTGCTCAGCACCTGCTGACTGATACCCAGCCTGTCACTGATCAGCCCCTTCCAGCCAACTCCCCCCAGTTTTATCCCAAGCATGATGTGCCGTGGTATGGAATACCCCTTTGGCTAGTCTGGGTCAGCTGTCCTATCTCTGCTCCCTTCTGGCTTCTTGTGCCCCTCCTCACTGGCAGAGCATGAGTGATTGAAAAGTCCTTGATTGGAGTAAGCATTACGTAGCAACAACTAAAACATTGGTGTGTTATCAGCATTGTTCTCAGACTGAGCTGAAACACAGCACTGCACCAGCTACTAGGAAGAAAACTAACTCTATCCCAGCTGAAAACATCCCTGTTTGAAGCTATGATCTGGAAAAATAAATAATGGTGACCTGTCCAAATTGAATCTATGGAGCTTTAACAGTGCTGACCCATGAATTTTGATAAATACACTTCTACTATTAATAAAGGCACTCAGCTGCTCAACCATTGAAGGAGGTATAAAAGCTTTCTGGCTGAGCAGCTGCAGTGCACATTTTGCTGTATTGCTTTCCATAAATCCATAGTTGGGATCCTCCCGGCCATGTGCAAGGGTCTCTGAAGAGCACAGAGGTGGCACAGTCTGCTCCCGTGTCACTCTCTGGTCCTGATACAGGGAGTAAAAAAGCGGCACTAGCTGGAAAACCTCATCTTTTAACCATCTCCAGCTACATTCTTGTTGATTTGTGTCTACTCAGCAACTCATTGCCTACTTGAAGTGAATATGACAGGGGATCTGGGCAGGGAGAGGATAATGAAGAACTGTGTCCCAGGACTATGGACCAAAACTCTGCTGTTAGAGTTGCACACTTCAGCTTTTAGGCTTTTGTCAGAAATGTCAGATGACGCTCCATCACTGCAGGAGACTGGGGAAAGGCCAATGTGGTCAGGGGAGCTTTGCTATTTGCAGCTTTTAGTGTTATTCACAAATGCAAAAATAGGAGGTCAGTTGTTTCAGTGTAGATAACTAAGGTGACACAGATAGGGAAAAACCTGTAACAGAGGAGGCTGGACTTAAACTGGCTATTAAAGCTCAGGAGTCTTCCTGAGCTTTATAATAATGGAGTCTTCACCAAAATTGTAGCCTTGATGCGCAGCAAAAAGTGGCCATGGCATCAAGAAGGGCTTGGGGTCTTAAAACAAGAAAGAAGACAGCTTTTGCCTGCTCTGTAACACACATTTGTGCAGTTCCGGCCTCTGGACATGGTGAACTTACAGAGTTGTGAGCAGAGCAACTGAGATGATCAAGGGGATGGGGCAGCTGCCATATGAGGAGGTCTTAGGAAGGCTGGGATTTGACCTTGGAGAAAGAGGAGCAGAAAGGGCCAACTCTACAAAATCAGAAGGTGATTGTGGCCCTTGTGCTCATCAGATGCTGTGTGGCTGGAATTAGAGGCCATCGATGAGTCTGGTAGATTGCTTTAAAATGAATATAAAGGACTTTGTACAGGGCAGGGGAGGAGAATGATCTTCTGGAACTTGCTGCCACAGGAGGCTGTGGAAACAAATAGGATCAGCAGGTTTGTAAAAGGTGTAGCAAATTCATGAGCAGCAGGTCAACAGACATGCTAAAGGCAACAGGCAGGAATGTACCTCTGAAATTGCTGTTACTGCTGGTGTGGATGCTGGAGGAGCACAATGAAAAATGGCCAGGCTCGTGTTCTCCTGTTGCTGAAAACATCACTGGGAGGGACGAACCAAGGATGTCACCAGCAGAGCATTTCCTATGTTCTCACTTTCACCATCCCCCAGCAAATGGAGATCTTCTCAGCTGGTTGGTGTGTGGCAAAAGACAGGGCAACCACTGGGAAGAAAAATTTTGCATTTCTATTCAATTCCCATCTCTGGGGTGAAAATCTGGTCAATTCCCAGTGGACAATGTCAAGCAGGTGTGACTGACAAATACTGTAACCTCATTGCAAAGAGTTGCTGGTGGTACCATTGCAGTGGAAAGCTGGCTAGATCTAATTATCAAACCAGACATGGTCAGTCACAAAAAGAAGGTGGAAAACCAGTGCAGAGTGAGTGTGGAAAGCTTCTGCTGAATGGCTCCCAAACAGCAGTAAGAAGGCATAAGTGGCTAACATCATGTTACCATGGGTCTGCTCCTTCTCCTGCCAGATAGAAAATCCAGGACCTGGTGTCCCTGCCCATGGCAGGGAGATTGGAACTAGATGATCTTAAGGTCCTTTCCA
Organism: Coracopsis vasa; assembly: GCA_026283785.1. Lineage (NCBI taxonomy): Eukaryota > Metazoa > Chordata > Aves > Psittaciformes > Psittacidae > Coracopsis > Coracopsis vasa. The sequence continues at coordinate 5,074 of JANHGB010035185.1, forward strand.
ACCCTAACTATTCTATGATTATATGATTCTGTTACAAGCATCTTCGGAAACAGGGAGTTCGTAATGCTTAATGCCTCTTCAGTCATGGGAGCTCACAGAATGAGACCTAGGGTGCTCACAGGTCAGCTTTGAGGGGGATCAGCAAAAAGGTTTTCTAAGATGTTGCTTGCGATGTTGAACTTCTTGTGATGGCAAAGGAGGGCAGACAAAAAGGAGGGCTCACAGTTTTAAGTTCTGTGAGTACTTGCTTTATCAGCCCTGTCCTATCTGGAGGGGCTTGTACAGCTCTGATTGATGTGGCTGCTCCACTGGGAGCAGTCCCTGCTTTTAGGAAAGGAAAGAGAAGAGAAAAAATACTTGAAATCCTTCATCAAAATTGGCGTTTTGGTGAAGGCTGACTCTGTTTTCTGTCTTCTACAACCACTTTTCCCAGTGGCAAAATAGACAGCGGGGAAGGTGGGAGGATCCTCAAAACTGTGGATTAAAGTATATTTCATTCATTCCAGTATTTGCAGACTGCTTGCCTGAAAAAGTCTCTTTCACCTCAGCAACTGATTGAAGCCATCTCCAAGCAGCCAGTATCTTTGGGAAGTGGTGGAGGATGATGAGGTGGCAGAACAAGACAATAGGGTCTCTTATCATTAGTAGGTAAAAAGAGGAAACTAAGGAACAACTGTAACCCAGTCCACTTCAAATCACAGAGAAACAGTGGGACATTTAATCGAAGAAAGAGATGAGTAATAACCATGGCCAGTGCCAAGAACGAATCATTTCAGATGAATCTGTTTTCCTGCTGTGACAGATTCTAGTCCTTGGTTCAACATTATCATTCTCTGTTCTTTCATCAATAACTTATGTGTTGTAATGGAGAATGTGCTTATTAAATTCTCAAATGTTCCTGAGCTGGAGGGGCTGTGAGCACCCCAAAGCCCTGGGTTAGAATTCAAACTGATATAGACAGGTCAGAGAGATCAGTTCAGTATGGAAAATCTGACATTCAGGAAAGAGTAACTGTCCAAATGCATGGCAAACAAACTGCTTACACAGCAGTTTTTCAACAAAAGACCCATAGGTTGCACCAATCATGACTTTTGCTATTGGCATATTGAATGCCGAAATAGGATGTATAAACAGAACAGTCTGTAAAACACATGATATTTCCCCTCCTCTTTCCAGCAAGAAGATCTCCCAACTGGTGTCCTAAGATCAGCTTCTAAGAAGAAATTAATTCTGTATCTTCCCACTGCTTCTTTGCTAAATTTTGAATGGGAAATTCCTGGTAAACTCCCCTAGGATGCTTGACCTCCTCCAGAAGTATGTATTTCTGTGTCCCTTTCCAGGACGCACTCTCTAAGGCCATGACTGCTTATCAGACACTGGTAAGAGCAGTATCCAAGCTACCTGCACAAAGCTGTTTACAACCACTCAACAGACTGATAAAAGTGTTGTGACCAGGTAAGTCACAATCATCAGGCTTCTTTCCTGATGTCACTTTTGCACCTCTTTGAATAAAACTGAGCTCTGAAATGCCACTTGCCTTGGTGACTATCATATAACAAAATACTGTGGTGTTCTGTGGGTACCTCTGAACCATAGATGCTTTGCCCATCAGGAATGAGCACTGGTAGAGGCAAGAGAAACCTCCAGATAGCAGAGACATCAGAACCAGCTTTTGTCTCACCTGAGGATGTTCACCTTCCTTCTTCCCTGAAGCTGCCTGCTATGACTCTTCCTCCTGAGCGCTGCCATGACTGAACCAGAAGGCTTTGTCCCCAAAGTCCACCTCCTCCGTGTCACCTGCTGCCATTTCTGTCTGCCACTGCTGTGACAATGCAGAGTTTGCCTCTGCCTCTCTCATCAGCGCTGGGGCTGCAGCAACAGGAGCTGCAAAACCAACCCGGGACAGCAGTGGGCTGAAGGTTTGACCTGCCATGCTGCAGCCACCGCTGCTGCTGCGCTGCCTGCAGGTCCTGAGGCAGGAACACTGGCTCAGGGAGAGCCACGGTGCAGGAAGCTCTTGCCAGCCTGTCAGGCCCCTGGGGTACACTGTGTCCTGGGGCACATGAAGCCATGGCCACCAAGGGATGCCCAGTGAAGGGAGCCCGGGGCTCACATGCTCCTGTGCTATGAGCCAGGATGCATGGGGTGCCTGGCTGCTGGGGCACCCAGCACTGGAACTGGGCTGCTGGGGAGCGCTCCTGCACCCCTCTGACATGACCAGTGTCCCCAGTGTGCTCAGGACTGGGGCTGGCTGGAAGCCCATCGTGGCAGGGACCAAGTATTGGCCCTCTGCACCCTCTGCCTGCCCCTGATAAAGCACCATGGCTTGAGGTCCCCATCTTGTGGCAGCAGGGACAAATGGCTGGGACAAAACTCACCCGGCTCTTGGGAGTTCAGTGGTTTTTTGGCCACGCAGAGCCCTAAGAAAGTGCTGCAGGATACTGCCCACTGCAATATAACGTGTCCTGCCTGAGGACACAACATGGTGTGGGAGCTGTTGGCAGCTAATGCCTGCCAGTGTTCCCTGGCAGTGGGGACAACTGCCAACCCCTTCCCCTCCATGAGCATACCACCCCTTTCATTGCTCTTACACCTTGCCTCTTATGCATACACTGTGCTTAGGACCACGAGGATCCTTTGTGGCCTGGTTTGGAGAAGCCCAAGTCTGTGCTGGATTTGATCCTGGCTCTTCCCAATGCTTTACACACCAGACCACACTGCCTTGTATACCCTTGTGCCCTGACCCCTCCACCATACCCCTTCTCTCCCTGAGAGAGGAAGCAGGGGTTCTCTGTGGAGCAGAGTTGTGTCTGGGTGATGTTGGCTGGAAGGGTGCAACCTGCTCCAAAACCCTGCTCCATGCACAAGTAGATCAGGCAGGTCAGAGATGCCCTGACCAGCTTTCTGCTCCCCTCCTCACTGCACCAAGGTGGGGTGGCATGTGAGGTTATGATGCCTGTGGTCCTCTGCAGGAGAAAACCCTGAGGGCTGGAGGGTCTCCCTCTCTCTCTGGAGTCATTTGGGGTTTCTTCTGCTTCTGGTGCATTCACTGATGCTGAATGGAGCCCATGGGGCTAGGGCAAGTATGTGGGGCCAGTGGCAACTTCAGCCTGGCTCTGTGTCATGGCTGTACCAGCTGCTCTGGGCTTTCCTGAACCTTCCCCCCAGCACCGAGCCCCCCAGCCTGGCAGGGCCGGCGCAGCCTTACTCAGCACCTGGCAGGCTGCGGCCCCACGACTATCTGCTGCTGCGTCTCCCACCACACCCATGGCTGGAGGAGAGCCCACGTCTCCTTTATCATCAGCCCGCAGCCCCCTGCACCGCAGCCGCCCTGCTGCGGGCTGCGATAAGGGCCGGGGGCTGTGCAGCACAGCACCGTGCTCCCAGTGCCGCTTCACTGCCCTGACACCCCCTACCCCGCTGCCTATCTATCTGAGCCCTGGCTGCTCCCCTTGCAGTGCCCATGCGCACTGTCTCCCCCAGCCTGTCAGCTCCGGAGGGCCCCTGCAAAGTAACACCCCAAGAGTGCAGCATTAGGTGGAAACAGAAGAAGTCCAATGGTGCCACACAGCCCTTTGTGCTAGGGATGCACTGAGAGATGTCCTTGCTGTCAAAGGTCCTCAGAGCCTCCTCGCTGTGCCATCACATACAGGGTCACAAGCACTGGGAGCCCCTGTACCCCACTGTCTCCCACAGGCATTTCCAAGAGGAGATGATATCCGATGATTCAGCCTGAATTGGGAGTAAGGGGTGCACAGGGCTGGTGGGGCAAGACGGGATCTCAGTGAGGTGCTCTGGTGCGAAGGCCAGCACAGGCTGCCACTGCAGAGAGCTCCCAAGGGCCAGATTCCAGCCATTCTCCCCAGGTCTTTCCCTTGCAACAGTATCTGCAAATCCTCTGCTTTTCCCAGACCCCACGGCTGGGAAAAGCAGCCCCACCACCCCCCAAACACTGCCTCCTTTCAGAGACAGCAAAACCAGAGCCCATTTCCTCTGTGTGCCCACCTGCAAGGGGAGACCCTCTGTTCAGACCCGAAGCCGATCCCTCCCGTTCCCTCCCGGCAGGCAGGAATCAGAGCAGGACGCCAGGGCTGGAGCACAAATGCAACAGATTTTATTTCAGATCATTTGTCTGCTTGCTGTTGGAGGCTGGCAGTGGATTGGGCCCAGCTCTAGCCGTGGTGCCGTCTTAACGGTACTTGGCAGTCAGCACGTTGCCCACGGCGCACAGGAACTTGTCCAGGGAAGCATGGACCTCCGGGGTCAGGGCAGAGGGGTTGTGGATGGCCACCACCACCAGGAAGCATTGGCCCAGCAGCTGAAAGACAAAGGAGGTGGGGTAAGGGGGTGAGATGAGGGGGTGAGGCGAGGGGGATGGCCAGGGGGGTGCAGACGGGAGCCAGGCTGGTCACCCCTCCCCAGATGCTCACTTTGAAGTTGACGGGGTCCACGCGGAGCTTTTGGGCGTGGAGGTCGCTGAGCTTGGAGAGGGCAGTCGCGATGTCATCAATGTGGTTGGCAGCCTCGACCAGTGCGGCCGCCACCTTCTTGCCGTGCGCCTTGACCTGAGCAGAGCCTGGGCTCATGTCAAAGTGGGGGAAGTAGGTCTTGGTCTGGGGGTAGGTGGCGAACATCCTGGGGAACAGAGGGTGTCAGGGACAGATGAGACAGGGTCATACAGGCCAGGAACAGTTGTGGAGGGCAAGGGGACATGGGTAGATGGGAGGGAGTGGAGGAGAGGCAGGAGAGGGTACGACAAGGGGGACGGCACGTACCTCTCTAGGGCCTCGGCGCCATACTCATCGGCCTGGCCGCCGATTTTGGCGAAGACGCCCTTGACGTTGGTCTTGTCGCTCCCAGACAGCACCATGGTGACACCTCCGCGATGGCAGCCCCCAGCACGGGTGCCCCCGCCGGCCGCCGCCGCCCTTATATGCTGTACCGGGGCACCGCCCGCCCCCCGGCCCGCCCCGCTCCTGG
>JANHGB010035186.1:0-14931 GCA_026283785.1 Coracopsis vasa
AAAAAAAAAAAAAAAAAAAAAAAAGGAAGGAAGGAAAAAAGGGAACAGAATCTGAGAATCTCCTACTTTGAAAAAAAAATTAGAAAAAATATAAAAATAAATGGGGAAAATATATATAAAAATAAATGGGAAAAAAATAGAAATAAAAAAAAACCAGGACATCTAATAGCTTCCTCTAGACTTCCCACACAGGAGTTATCAGTGGGTGGGACTGCAGGGTAGACCCCCTCCAGAGCCCCAGCCCAAGGGCTAGAGGCAGGGTTTGGGGCTCCCAGCTCCTAGGCAGAGGGAAAGGCACACTCCTGTAGCAAAAACCCGCTGACAGGCCACAGTGGGAGCAAGCTGGCACTAGGGTGCCGAGTGTGGGAGAGCTCCCAGCTCTGCTGGGAGGGCTTCGACTCCCTGTTCTCGCCCACATCTAAATGGCACAGCTGACACCTGAATGAGCTAACATAGCATGGCGCGGGTTATATTTGATACTGTATTTATTCCTAGCATGCTGCCAGAAAATGCCTTTTTAGAGATTTCATGTAAATAAAGTAGAATTACTACATCTGTTCCTCTGTCTGTAGCAGCACGTATCAACAAGCTAATTTTGCATTCAAGGCAACAGAGACAGATAGCAGTCCTATCGAATAGCTGCAAAGTGCACAACTATAAAGTGCCTATCTCAAAATACTGTCAGCTCCTTTTTGTTCACAGTTCAAGTCACTTCTGAAGTGAAACAAACCAGACAATAAATGAGGACTGACTTTGAAGTCACCATAAATTCTAAGTACATAAAAGGATATGCTTAATATTTCCCACTTCTAGCTGCTTTGCGATTTTAAAACCGTAGACACAGCAACAAGGCATTTACACAGTATTTCACAACAGAGGAGTTTGAGTTCATAGCTCACATAGCCTGGAGTTGCAGGAACAACCTAAAGTACCTAAAAACTGACCAAAGGCTTGATTTCTAGTTCAGTGAATTTTGAGCTGTGCAAGATTATAGACAGAAATATCCAGAAAAACATTTCATATGTTAATAATACAAATAATACTGATAAGAGAATGAGGACATCTAGTATGGCTTAAATATACTTCAGTAGAAGCCTATCCCACCCAGATACCTCAAAAGGAAGTACAAAAAGGTGGAAACAGCCAGAAGGGAGGGGAAAAGAAAGAGACAATTTTGGGAAATACTTCCAGAAAAGTAAGCATTATCATTACAATAAGGATCCATGGGGGTTTATCATTCAGTATTAGTACCGGGCAGCACAGCATAGACTGGACACAATACAGTTTAGCCGCACAGACCATTTCTGTTCAGATGAGGCCTTTGGGAAGTGCCCATTTTTGGAAGGAGAAGGGAATTGTAATATACCAGGTTTTGCATCTTCTGTGTACACTAGTTGTACAGAAAACTACCCCAGAAAGGAATGGAGAATATGGGAGGAGAAATAAGTATCAGTTATTCTGTCCACGTACTAGTAGGGCAGATTAATAGCTGGCTTTGATCTCCAGCTCTTCTGCGTTTTTCTGAGAAAACAACAGCCTTGGTTCCTGCTTATTGTAGCTGGATTCAGCATCTGCATAGACACAATTATAGTAACCCACCCATATGGAATGAATCGCTTTAGAGAGAAAGCTCCATGGGTAGCGTTCCCAGACTCTACAGTAACACAAATACATAATTTTGTGTCTTATACAGAATTGTTCCAGTCTGGAAAAAGGAAAAATAAACGACAAGTGGAAAAACACTCATCAAGTGTTATTCTGCTTTTTACAGTATTGAACTTGGTAGGCAAAGAAAATACAGTGTATTTGGGTGACAACAGCATGAGAAAGGAAGGAAGCTCATCTCTCTATTCCATCTAGATCTTATGGCAAAGACATGTCTATTTGTTTTAATTGCTTCACTGCTACTGGAGCAACTAATTGACATATTCAGTGTGCTTGAGCTTGATTATGGTGGTGGGTGCACACTACAAAGATAGTTAAGATACCATGAATCTCTTCCTGCTGCAGTTTTCCCTTTTTGTTTTCCTCTCTCAAAGTACCAGTGACTCCAGCTACAGGAGAGTATATAATAGATCACTGGAAAAAATGAAGCAAGCCTTGACCTTCAGCCCTGCATGACGCTCTACATAATGCACTGTCTCTAGCATGCTAAAATGAATGCTGATTTTACTGAGCAAAAATTGTTCATTTGTTTTGCTAATATGTCTCCTGAAGAAAGTCAATTTCTCTTCCCTTTTTCTCTGCCTCCCATTATACTTAGGTACTTCATCCCTCCCCCTTTAAACAACTAATTCAGTCAATCAATCATGCAAGAAAATACCTTAATGATATACTGTGCATGTTTTGATTAATAAACATCTCCGATGGGAGCAGTCGAAAATTTTTTTGGACAATACAGACAGGAGTTATTAAATTATTTTTTACTGTTAATCATTTGAAATTAACTACTTCTCAATTACATGACTTCTGATGTACAATTATAAAAGTAAGCTGTCCATAAAGAATCACTTCCCATGGAGTTAGAGCCAGTAGTACTTTATTTTAATGACAATATCTCAATATTTTAGAGAGGCTGACTTCTGACAATTATAGCACGCGTAGCTTTGACTGCTCAAGATTTAGAAAAAAATGCTACAGAAGTGTATAAAAATCTGAAAATGAATAATGCATACAAAGTCATGACTCTAGAAAGTAAAAGCCCAGTGCAACCATCATCTCCACACACACTCTTACGAGCCCTGGGTCTCCAATAGAATGGTTCAAAGGCCCAGTCACCCAGACAGAAAGAACATTCAGATGTGGATGTCTAAAATTATCCAGCCCAACACCTGAGAGCAATCCCAAGAGCTGAAACTTTAAGGAGTTTGAAACATTTCATTCACCTCCACCATGGTTTATTCAATTATTTTTGTGCAGCAATCTTTTTTCTAATCGATTGTCAGGTGTACAAAATTCACCTAAGTTCAACAATTTGTCATAAGCCAAAAGCTCAGAAGACACTTACCTGAACACAGGCTAGGAGGAGTCATGACTAACCTTTCAAAGTGGGAATGATCCCATTTACGGTAAGGAAGTTTTACAGAGTTTTATTACAGATGTACTACAACAATAATAAGCAGTGATTTCCTCAGCAATCCAAAGATTTCACATTACAGGACTTGGAAAAAAAAAATATTCACAAAAGATGTTATAGAAACTGCTATCTGAGGGCATCACTAATGGCAGAGCACAGCATGCTAAAAACTGGATGCTCTACATCATTTTTGAATATTACTGTGTGATATGGTCATCTGAACACTGCTACAGACCTGGATAATATGATCTCCCAAATGCAGCAACTGTTGAGGATTTTTAATGCCAACCTCTGCTTATGTCTACAGATAAGCCAACAGTCTACATTTTCTTCTCACATAGCATATGTATTTCGGTGACAGTGAATTTTAAATACAAGGTTCTAGCAAGAAAGAAAAGAAAAAAACAAACCAACCAAGCTAACTCATTCTCCAAATATTTAACACACATCAGAAAGCAGAAACACAGAGTTTCACTATGAAATACTCAGAGAATCAGTGACCTTGAAGTCTTCAGGAAACACTGTTAATCTTTCTCCTTAAGCATTTCTTATATGTGCTGTTAGCAAAGAACTGAACAATAACATGAAGTTTTAAGATGCTAATTATATATAACATGTACTTTGTTCTCTCACAACTCATTTTAAGTGAGACTGACTTGAGCTACACAGCTTTAACCTTCTTCCCTTTGTACCTTTACATCTCTGGGAAGAGGCATTGTTCAGCAGTACTAGGCTTGAAATAATTACCAACATAAGCATCTTAATTTGTTCATTCTTTCTACAGCTGCAGTCAGTGTGTAAGATGATGCATAACAGATGTACCAGGAAAAAGAAAAAACAAACCAAAACCAAACCCCAAAACACTAGAAGCTAAAAGCCAGACCTAACAACCTAACACACATCCCTGTCTACCCTTCTGTGCAGCCACTGTGTGTCAGTACTTCATTCACTGTGGTTTTGAGCTCATCAGCAATCTCACCTAGTATAGCTCGCCAGCAAAGTACTCAACATCTCTCTCAATTTTCACCAAATGCAGACGATTGTCACATAAGCTAAATTAGGGAACTGGTTAAATGGCAGCTGGTTAATAAATGCTTTGGAGGTCACAGATCACATGCTTTCAAATGTTTTCTATTAGTCATTCCTACTGCTACTGCAGTTATGTTCTGGTTTAGCAGTATTTCCAATTCATTGCATTAGTTTCCCAGAGGACTGTTGACCATTTGGTAACATGCATATGAATGCTATATGTTGCAAAACTAATTAAAACAAATTCTACCACATTCCAAACTCCTGCAGTATCTCTAACTTATCTTCTTATTACCAAAGTAACAATATATGGAAACCATGATTTTAGAGGTGAACACCTTTTCCCCTTCCTGGGATAAATGCAGCAACATGGGTTTCAGCATATTAAAATCCCATAAAATTTTACATTTATGGTTTCCATAAGAGGAAATAAAGCTACACAGCATCATTGGAAGATGTTGCAATACATATTCTAAATTAAACCAAAATAAAGTCCATGACAGTTGCCTTGCACTTCACAACAGACTTACTGTCTTAGAAAGGTGAGTTCTCCCTGCAGTGACCACAAAAGAAAAGAATCTTCCACCCTTCCCTCCATCCTTTGTCAGCAGAAATAACATACTTCACATTTTGTAGCACTACCCTTGAATAATCTGCTTTAACACTGACGATTTAAGAGAGGATGTTTACAGTTTTACTGCAATATATGTACCAAGTAGGAAGAAAAAAATTGGACAATGTCAACTTGGTTTCTCTGGAAATTAATACATATACCAAAAAAACCCAGCTGCTATTGTTTTTAAAATATGGGATTTGACATAAAAATCTAAATCTGAAACAAAAGCTGAGTTCATCATCCACAACTGTTAGTGCTCAATAACCTTCTCAACTTCAGCACGATCAATTTTCCATGTGAACAACCTGAAGAATACACATCTTTAAGTTATTATGCACCCATAGGGCATCCCTCTCAGCATCCATGGAGGTACAATGGGCTTCTGCCAAAGAGCTGGGTTTCTAAGTTTTGTTTGCATTAAGGTTATAAAATCTTTTCTAAATCTCTCCATAATCAAGGAGGTGGATAAGAACAATCCTCTGACAGCAGTAGAAGACTTTGTTAGCCCTACGTCCTTCCACTGCCAGAAGTTCTGAAGAGAAACAAGTTAGATGGGCTCATTTTCTGTCTTAAAGAGAACGATGATCCCCTCAGTTAACAGTCTGAATCACATTCAAAAAATATCTTTGATTCAGTTCTATGACACAGGTCCTGCAGAACAGATCTCCCATGTGCTGTGGACCAGGACAACACACTTCAACTGTTTCAAAGGCAGGCCACAGTAAGGGATGACTCTGCCTTGCAGCACAGGAAAAACAAAAGTCAGAGCTCCCTGTAAATCCAGGAGCCAGGCAGGTGAGTGAGGACCATGGTCTGAGCTATGGGACACCTCAGTTTCACATGCCTTCCCTCTCCAAAGTTCTGCCAGTTTTCCTTTAGTTGCAGAGCAGCTACTCCTACTTTCCTATCCACAGGACACACATATTTTTCAACACTGTGAATATTTCATTATTTATTTTGATCCACAGACTGGCCAGGGCACAGTGTGTTATTTGGGCTGCCCTAGTTAGCAGGGCACATAACTGTAATTTAGAAGGCACTTCAGCAAGATCCTTTTGTCACTCAGCCAGAGCTGAAAGCAAAATAAGGAGAAGGCATAACCCTTCAATAGTCAGTTCCCAGGTAAAAGCAGCAATCTAAGAACCCTGAGGCATCAGCCTTTCAGACCTCACACCTGTGGTGGCCTGGAGCCACATGTGAAACTGTGAGCACTTCCTAGAGATGTGAGAACCAGGCAGGAAGAAGTAACACTCTGGATTTTGTGGTGACTGATGCACTGCTCTCATATTAGTTGAATTAGTAAACCTGTGCCCCAATTAAATCCTCTCTCTTGCATCCTGTCAAACTTCCAGCATATCTGGGACACTGAATGGCACCAGTGAGCAGAGTGGCAGCTGCCAAGGATCGCTTTGCTTGCCAGGCTTCATTTTTAACATTATTTTGCATAATATCAGTGTGCAATCATTTTTGTATTGTATCAGTACAATAGCTGAGATTTTGATGATATCAACAGAGTACATAACATAGCTTAAAGGGTTGGGTTTTGGGTGTTGGTTTTTTTTTTTAATATAAAAGGTGAATTCAGGTATTGCATATGGAAACAAAGTCTGGGAATACATGTTCCCTAAGCAGTTAATATTTCTTTTTTCCACTCTTCAAGATTCAGGGCACATTCTGCTACACTTGTAACACGGTATTACATTACTTGATTCACACTGATTCACATTACCAACACTTTTTATGCAAAAAATGCAGAACTTAACGACCTCATTATAACCAAAAAATAATTATCTTGCAAATTTCCCTGGAAACTGTGACTTCAGTCAATACGAACAGAAAGCCAGTTCTGGTAAAAGTGAGAGATACCTGCATCAGCTTCCAGTTCAACCAGAGCAGTGTGTAACGTGGCTGCTGCTGCATGCAGCATCCCTCTAGGCCATTTTGGAGCTAGTAGATGTGGCCCAAAGCACAGAAAGTTGTAGAAGAAGACAAGTAAAAAGGAATCACAGAGAAAGAATCACTTTATGCAGTTTCTGTGTGCAAACACAGAAACTGCATAAAGAAAGGTTCACAATCCATGTGGTACCTGAGCTCCTGTATGCAGTTCAAAAATATCAGCAACAGCAGTGGAACCTGGAAGTTTTTAGTGCTCTCCTCTCATACCCAGCAATTCCACCCTTTCCTGAGCCTTCTCCTTTAGAAAATAGTAAGCACTCAGATTTGGTCCATAATCAAGTCAGATCTGTCCAGGATGCCAAGGCTATCACTGCAATTGCTCTTGTATGTTTGGGGTGGACATGACAGAGGACTCACTATTAATTTGTCATTTTATTCTAATGCCTGCCTTTTTCATGGCTTTCTATTTTTAGTTTTAAACACTATGCAGAACTTTCATTTCTCTGAGTAATTATTGGAACACATTTTAGGTTGAATTACAAAAAGCTGTGGAAGAGAAAGATAATGTTTCAACACTGTGGTGCATACCAGTTTCCCGTCAATGAGTATTAACTGTCCTTTCCCAGAAGGGCCCGCTCATGTCTTCCCTCACCAGAAACAAGAAACGCCAGCAAAGATGCTTCCCTGGTACAGGCACAAAGCTTCTTCATAACAATTTCAGGCTTATCCTAGTCTGACATTAATATATGCACAGTTGGAGTAACTACACTTGCTGCCATCAATATATTCCTGAACCAGTCTCTCTGTCTATCAATACTTTCCAATTCAACAGACTTGAGTAAGAGCATCATTTTGCTTCTTCTCTGGCTGGTAAAATGGGCCATGTTGTCAGTCAGAAAATATCTTTTGAAAATACCAAGAAACGGTCACATCAGCACTTCTGTTAGGAACAGAAGTCAGCTCTCAACTTCCAAGAACAGCTTTTGCCATAACCCTAAATCAGCATTCACTCTAGACAGAAAGGGGAGTGGGGGAAGGAGGAAAGCATTCCACAGGGGAAAAATAAAAAGAAAAAAAAAAAGATAAAGAGGAGGAATGCCACAAAACAAGTCTTTTCCCCATCTCAAATAGAAAAGGGAACTATGAAATGCTAAGTTTATAGATCAACCCTTGAGCCATATATGAATAATACCAAAGCCACAGGTCCTCGTTATAGCTGTCCAGATGTGTTTCAGAATCTTTTCTAAAGATGGGTGTTCAAACTGAGATCTACAAATTCCTACTATACCAGAGTGAGATAATCACTTCATTAGACCAGTATGGCTAAAAACACAAACAGAATTAAACCAAATGTAGAAAAATACGTCTGGGAATAAAACAAAAAAACAACCAACCAACCAATCAAAAAAAAAAAAAAAAAAAAAAGAAAGCCAGTTTTAATGAACTGTTCATCACAGTTCATCATTTCACGGAAAATCCCGTTCAACTGAATGCATTATGTGTCAGTCGTGCACTGATAGTGAGTCATTTGCTTTGAGTGTTGGAATACTTGATTTTAAGAAGTCTGTGATGTGAATGGGGAGATATGACAAGTTATAGTTTCTTTTGCCCTACAGGATACGTGTAACACAGCCACTAGGAGAACTTTACAAAAAGTCCTAAGGCTCAGAATCTCTCTCTGAAAGGAGAAAGGACTCGTAATTTATGATGAAGCAATGGATAACGAGAATCATGAAAACATTCAAAGATTTTTTTCTTCCCCCTCCTCCTCCTCCACCTTTTCTGGACCACTTGTGCTTTGCCTAAGGCATCATTCCAAGAAAAGTTAGGCTGCTGTAAGATTTATTGGCTGGGACCAGAGTTTGAATGTAATTTTCTCTCATCACATTCACACAGATACAGCATCTTCCTGGACTACCCTAGCTAAGAAAGGCATATTTAATTGCTTCTGTGCCAGGTTCTGGTTGGGGGTTTTGGGAACTTGCTTCTAGTACTGTGTCAAATAATATCATGGCAGCGTGTATAGTTCCACTCCCAGTGTGCATACTGAAGTATGGAAACAAAATATGTTTACTAGGAACACTGATGTGCACAAAATTTGATTGCTCGAATGTTCTCAAAAAGCGAAACACAGAAGTTGGACAGTAACTTTGGTTTTAAAATCAAGCAAACAAACCTAAAAACTATGAAAATTTCTAACCCAGATTAAAAAAATCCAGTTCTAAATTATTTTAAACTAAATTCAGTAAATAATAGTGATTGTGTCTTAGTATGCACTGATTGATGATGGTTTATTAAATTGCAGCTGGATAGGGTGTGTAGCAATAGGACAAGGGGTAATGGGTTTTAAACTAAAAGAGGGTAGATTCAGACTAGATATAAGGAAGAATTTTTTTTACAATGAAGGTGGTAAAACACTGGGACAGGGTGCCCAGAGATGTGGGAGATGGCCCATCCCTGGAAACATTCAAGGTCATGTTGGAAAGGGTTCTGAGCAACCTGATCTAGTTGAAGATGTCCCTGCTTACTGCAGAGGGGTTGGACTAGATGACCTTTAATGGTCCCTTGTAACCCAAACTATTCTGTCATGCTATGATGATACCAACTTAAAATATTTATATACACATGTATCTATATATGTACATACAAATATAAAAAGTCAACATGTTTAAGATGGACATATTTCTCTCTTACCCTTTGGAGCCTTCAGCTTTAGTACTGACTAGAACCAGGTTTATAAAAATGCAGGACAGGCAGACTAAGATCCTAATTGACTGCAGTTAATGGCAGGCCAGAACACAGAGTCCCACATTTCCATGTGAGGTGCTCTTAGCTGACAATCTTCAGGAAAAAGGCACAAACTCTGATGGGTATACCAAAAGCACGGGCAGCACCCTCCTGCTACCTCGACTATCAAAATACAATTATTAGAGTGAACAGTTACAAACTATTATCAGGTGCCAGGCTATTGGGTGTGTGCAACATATCACCTGAAAGGACTAGAGGCTTTCTTGAGTACAGAAGAGAAAAGGGAGGGGAATGAAAAACAATTTCAAGCCACAGAAGCTTTACCTAATAGGATTACTAAAATGTCTCTTCTTTCAAACACTTGTCCAAGTTTCCCCACAAGTCATAGATACTAGATAGCATCAATAAATTAAAAGTCTGCTTACGAACCAAATCAATCAATATTTACAATATTTGCTGTTGTTCAATACAAGGCATCTTACTCTCTCCCTATGCTTAAGGCCATCCACCTGGAAAGAATGACTGGACAGGCAGAACAAATGACATTTATAGGTTTCTTCCTCTATTTATCACATCTGACTGACAGGAATTTAAGTATTTTTTTAAAAAAATCACCACTGTATCTAAATTAAAGTTGACTACATAATACATAAAATACACAATAAGAGGAAACGATTTATGACTATTGAGCCTAATCCTCATTCTTCCTAATATCTTGCAGTTATCCCTGACAAACTAAATCAAAGCAACATCTACAAATTCTGACCCAACATCCCAGTAAGATGTTATTAAAATGTGGGGTTTTTTTCATATGAAGTGCTATTATACCAATAACTGTCCTCTGAAATGGTTGTTTAGGAGATTATTTCCTTGACTGCTAATAAGAGGACTATCTCCATATATTCTGATCTGAAAATACCGGTGAGTTGCTATTAGTGCTTCTGTTGTTCATATCTTAAAAACAGCCGGCCTGTGGGTTTTGTCCTGCACATGAGGAGAAAAGGAGTCCTTTACCTAGGACATCTTTGAATGCATTTCTTGAGAAAATGCAGCTGAATATTTTGTCAGTTTTAGCTTTAAACCGCTTCTTTCCTCCTCTCACACCAAAAGAGCACATTTTCATAGTGAGAACACCAGTCTGTACATAAAGCTATTTCCTTAGCAATGCTCAGGCATCACTTGCCACCCAGCTCAAGGCTACGTTTCTTTTTCCCAGCGACACCTTCATGCTCTTAGTGCTCTGAGTAGCCTCCACAAAAGGGAGGCTTAAATGAAGTATGGATTTTCCTTCAGAGGTTTTCTGAACAATAACTTCACACATTAGCAAGCGTTTGGGTTTAAAACTGAAATCAGGAAAAGGAAAATGCTGTAGAGAGCTATACAACTTGCAGTCGTATTCTAAGGACAGGAATGCAATATGGTTCTGTGCAACTCCGCAGGGGAAGAACATGCAATCGTAACAATTTTACTATATTTTAATATTCATAACACAATGAGAGAATGAGTAATACACTTTCATTTCCACAACCCTGAGTGGCCAACATATGAAATGTACCTTTACATCTCCTAGTTCTTGACCATTTTACAGAAGACAAGAGGGAGAAAAAGGCTTAGAAGAGGATGATGCCACATTGAGCTATTTCTGATACGGCTATCTGAAAAGCAATATTTCTCATCACAGTCACAGCAGTGCAAGCAGGAAAAAAAAATAGCAGGAGAGGGAAAAGTGCCTGTGCTATTCTCATTTTGTAGCTTTTCCTAGTTGGCACAATCACAGGCCAAATATTATGGCCCTGGCATATGAAAACACATCACAGAATCTCGTTCAGCAATTGTAGAGCACTGTATAAACACACACAGTCACCTTCAAATCCACTCCCAGTGAAAAACGAGAGGCAAGGAACATCGACGAAATCATGCCCAAAACACTGCTACAGGAAAAGCTCAGGAATTAAGCACTGAAGATCTAATTAAAAAGACCAAACACATAAAAGGTCATGGCCAAGAAGAAAATCAGGTATTTTGTTGTTAGCAGATTACTCAGTAGAAGAAATCAGAGCTAGTTTTCTGAAAGGAGCCAGAGGGTAACTTCTTTAGAGAATATCCTGAAGGAATTAGAATTCACCTGTTTCAATAAAGAAATTATTCCCAGAAAATGCCACAGCATCATCTTCTATTTCATAGTTGTGCCACTGGAAGAACAAAAAGCAATGACCAAGTACTTTTAACAGAAAACATGAAAGATATCTTCATTTTAAATGAACCACGGATCACATAATAATGAATGTTTATTAGCAGGTCTAAATAGACTTTAGACTAAAGTTTATTCCCACGTAAAATAAAATACCTCTCCCAAAAACTGCATCATGACTGCACCAACAGCCGATGGGCTCCGAAAATAGAGTGCAGATTTACTGAAACATGAAATACACATTTGTCATGGGGAAAATATAATTGAGATTGGGGAAAAAAAGACTTACTTAGCAACAACTATTGCATTCAGAAAAAATAAAAACAAGAACAAGGAGACAAATCAAGATTGATTAACGGAAATAAGTCCTAAGATTTATCCAGTCTCTATTTTGATATCTCTGGGTGCACTGGTCATCATAGATGGTCACAACTTCGTAACAAAGAATTACATTTTACCGGAACTAACAAGAATACTTTTTTTTTTTTTTTAATATGTATTTCCTACCAAAAGTAATACGTTTAAAAGTAATAACATGATTAAAAAAAAAAACCAAAAAAACAAAAAACAAAACTGAAAACCCACAAAACCCACCCTGACCACACACTGAAGCAACAAGCAGATGACACAGAAGCATTAGTCCACTCTACCAATTTATCTTGACAGCTAAAACCATGTCTGGAGCATTTCCTTATGCTTTAACTTGGCAATTTTTCATGTTTCAGTAGGAATTTTTTGATGTACAAAATGAGAGAAGGGTGCTGTGTAGTTTAGAAACTCAGATTTTAATAACAAAGCACAGACAGTAATTTTTAAACTACTACTTTTTTTCTGGTTTTCCATATACAGGAAAAAAAAAACCCACAAACAAACAAACAAAAAACTTAAAAATTATAGGTAAATAAAGTAGAAGGTTTGACATAATTTTGTATGTCGTTTTGGTCCACTCACTTTTATGAGCTCCTAAAGTTGTTGTCTGGGATCAGAAAAGGGAAGACAATCTCCCTTCCTCCAAGATATTTACAGTTGAAAATGCATGAATCTAACTACACAAAGCCACCTCTAAATTAATGGCAGGATATACAGTTTTAGCCAGATGACAGTTATAACAACACACTGACAACACTCATGCTTTCTATGAAATGCCAGCCTCCTTATTAATACAAGCCTAAATAATTAAAATTACAAAGCACATAAATATATCTCCTTTTTTTTTGCCTATCAACAAAGATAACAGGACTAGTGCAAACTAAAAAAAAAAAAAAAAAAAAAAAACCAGAGTTTGAAAAATAAAACATTTTAAAATCGATTTTTGGGTGTACAAAATAAAATATGGACTAGTAAAGTCATGGAAGTCTGGAGGTTTTTTACATTTTGTTCTGTAACACTTGAAATATTTTGTTCTACAACAGTAGTTGGGTTTGGTTTTTTCTGGCTCTCAGATTTATGATGGAGGCTCATATAATTCATACCTTGAGTTTTTCATTCTCCTTACTCCTGAACATCCTATGATATTCGTGAAATTCAGCAATTACAGCTTACAGCAGAGAAATCTTAACCTAACTATCTAGCATCTATATCAGTATGTTCTCAACTACATTACTCTTAAACTCAGCTGAAAATTATGCAGTTTCCCTTTCATCCTCCTGGAGAATGCCCAAAAATTTGGGCCACTTTCAAAATTTAACAAACATAAGGTAGACTAGGAAACATTTTTATTACTTTTAGAATCATATTTTATTGTTCATACCCTAGTTTGGAGGCAAGATTTATTATTTTAATTTCTCTTAAATGAGGAATAAAAAGTTAAATATAAAATTTACTCAACACTACTACTAAAAATTTGACTTAGCAACCGAAAACAGATTTTACCCCAGGAGTCTTAAGTGTTTCTTCAAATTATGTTTGAATGCTTTTTATATCTGTTCCCTAACAGATACAGCAATTGCAAAGCTATAATCCTGCTGCAAACAGAACCATGACACCAGAAGGCAAACTGATTACATCTTATGAGATCCACACTTCCATCTAAATGTGTTTCAGTAGCAAAAGTCACTTAGGCAAGTTCTCAGCCTATTTCCCCTGTAATTTCTCAGCAGGAATCAACATAAGCAATACTCTGATGATCATATTTCTGCAGGATTACCAGCTACAGGCAGTACCTTTCTTTGCCTCCAGACAAAACAAAATAAACACGTTCTCAGAAAGGCAATTCCAAAGGACTAAAATATGTCCTGTGCCTTTGTGGGAATCTATGCTTTTTCATACATAGTACGTTGCTGCATTTTTTAAACAAATAAAAAGGTAGAAAAGCTTCCCGCAGTTTCAGCAACAGTTTTCCCTCTGGGGCTTTTTCATGATTTTTTCTTTTACTACAATCCTTTCATGACCAATTCTGCAGTTATTTTTGTTGACAAAAATATTTTTAAGAGCTCTTCTCATCCCTGAGAAGAAATCCCATTCCCTAGTAGATGGCACACCAAGCCTCCAGTGCAGGAACTCCTTATGCCAAGTGCTGCTCCATCACCAAATTCCTCTAATTCTGAACAAGTCACCCTCTTCCTCATCTCAGTCTGGCTGGCATCTTATAGCTCCACTCATTCACATGGTGATTACATTCGCTCAACTCCACCTTCAAAACAGGATTTAATTTTTCTCCTAAGGCCACCCCTGCAATAATAGCTGAGATTGGATTAATCCTTTAAAAACAGCAGCACTGAAATACTGATGCTCTTCTTCAAAACCAAGCAAAAGTACAGCTAATATTGCCTGTCCCTTTTTTGTCATGTTTTGTTTTGATATTTACAATAACATTAAAATAAATGTACCTCACAGGTCAAAGGGTATGGTAAAAGTCACAACCACTCCACTCAACCCATTCTTTCCCACTTTCTGCCTTGCTGTGCAGAAACGGAGAGCACACAAAGGATACAGTCATCTGAACACTATGGCTAGTGTTACACTATTAGTTACTAAACTGTTCTTATCTCAAAAAAACCAAAACAAAACAAACGAAAAAAAAAACCTGTTATGATTTAAACCCAGTCAGCCATAAATTAGTCACGCAGTCTCTCTTTCACTCCCCTCCTTTCTTTCCCTCCCTCCGCTTCCGGTGGGATGGAGAGGAGAATCGAAAAGAATGCAACTCCCACAGGTTGAGATTAGAACAGTCCAGTAACTAAGGTATAACACAAATCACTACTGCTACCACCAATAATAATAATGATAAATGAAATAACAAGGGGAGAGAATACAACCACTCACGTGCTGACCAATACCCAGCCCGACCCAGCAGTCATCTCGCCCTTCCAGGTAACTGTCCCCAGTTCTACATCCTGGGCATGACAAGCTGTGGTATGGAATACCTCTTTGGCT
>JANHGB010035192.1:0-12684 GCA_026283785.1 Coracopsis vasa
GTGGAGGGCCGGGGCTCGGGGGGTGGCAGCCTGCACTCGGCTTCAGCCAGAGGGTCGATCGCGGGGCTCGGGGGAAAGGGGCGAGATCGCCCTTCCTCCCCTGCTTCCTTTGTTGCTGTGGGTTTAACTGGGGGAGGGGAGAGGTGCGGGGCGAAGAGAGGCGCCTCTCCCGGCGGGGGGAGCGGGGCAGCCCCGCCACCGTGCCACGTCCCGGGGGACGCTTGCCTCGGCCCAGCCCGGAGCCTGGCAGCGGGGCCGGAGGAACTTCCCCCGGCGCTGGGACTCCCCGGCATCTGCAGCAGCGAGGTGGCACCACCGGGAATCAAAACTCACAGTTCTTGGTGGCTGTCAGTGCAGCGGTTCCTAGCTCTGGTTTTGTTTACAGAGGTAAACGATACATGTGCTTTGTCTTTGTATTTACTGGGGCGCTTATAACTTGCCCATCTACATGTGTAAGTCTCTGTTGTTGTATAGCTCCTGACAGAGCAAACGATTTTGTGTTGACTGGGGTGTTACAGCTGAAATCTCATTCTCTGTTTAAGTTTTTGCCTGTCTACATCTATTTTTATTGCTGTAAACTGATACCGGAAATGTTTAATGCAACACGATTAATTTCGGTAATCTCTCTTAGGAGGACCCCACAACTTCAAATCCCCCTTTGTAATTATGTGGGATTTTTTTGTTGCTGTTTATTTTATCTGTCTGGCAACACCTTTATATAATGCACAAGTTTTGGAAAGTATGATCAACTGAAACCTGTCTGTACTGACAAGCATGTTGAGAATAGATGCGTGGATGCATCTTGAATCCTAAGGAACTGAATCTGCTATGGAGAGCGTAACTGGTTTGGTTTTAGGTGGAGAGATATGTCAGTGTTTATAGAGCAAACTTCTTCTGACAATACATGTTTTCTTCTGCTCAATAGAATGATCATAGGCAAAAAGATTAAGGAACATGCAACCAGCAGTCTAAATGTAAATATCATCTGCTGTGATTGCTGACACGTAAGTATGAATCAAACAAGAGTGCAGCAATAAATTTGGGTTTTAAAATCTCGGTCTTACAGCTTTTGAGTTCAGGGAGTGGTATCAACTTTAAAACCAAAACAGAACTCTGAGCTTGCTGAAATGCCTGACCCTCTATTACTACAATTAAAACTAAGCATTTTATTGCATCCTTCAGCCATAGTGTCATGAACTTCATGTTTTACTCTGTCATTTTTTATTTTTGTACTTTAGAAGGCTCTTTGGCAAAAACATTACTATAATAGACTGAAATACTATAAATGCACAATGTCAGGAGCAGAACTCAGAAGTTATGCATGTACCCCACTTCTTTCAGGATACTGAAGTCTACATCTTTAGACTTTAGAGCAAAACTGCTATATAGACAAAATGCTAAGTATGACTTAGCAGGCGGGAGCACTCCTGCTAATGACAAATAGTCTCTTTTTGTGTTTTGGTACCAAGATGGCTATTCTTGCTCTTATAAGGCAAGGACAGAAAGGATGTTTGTGGGAAGTACAGTGCAGCATCTGGGGAACATGTAGTTACTTCAGCATAACACAGCTGAGACTGACTCAAGCGCATCTTTTCATTTATTGCTGCATGTTTTAGTAGTAATTTGGTTTAACATCCTAAATAAATCCTTCTAGCTCCTCCCTCTGCCCTACTAAATTTTAAAGGTAGATGGTAGAAATATTAATGTAAAGTGGCAGAGAAATAGAGAGGAAAAGCTTTCTTAAGCATGCATGCACACCAAGACAATAAATTATGTGCTCTACCAGCCCTCTGCTTTGTCTTCCATAGAACTCAAAACAAGCATGAGCCAGGGAAGCCAACACACTCTGAATAAAATTGTTCAGTGGCATATAAAAAGAACATTTCTCTGTGATAACAGTGATTGTATCTTTAAAAATATTTACTATTTATATTGCTTAGTTTATCTGCTTCAGTGGTAAGGTAATGGATATAATTTTAATTAGGTTTTTGTTGCCTCTGTTATTTTCTTTGCAGACTGTAAAGGAAGATATGTCTATTGAAAATAAGATACAGCTTTTTATTCTTTTAGATTATGTAAAAGGGGTGTGTTTTTTTGGCAATCCAGTTTTCGAGTTTTAAGGCAGGCTTCAAACTGCTGTCCTGTCTTGGTGAATACCTCAGCCGTGTTAAGTTGTTCCGTGATTCCATGCATATTTTACTAGAAATGAGTGAACAACTTGCTATTGATTATCTGTACCAAGTGCTAGTCAAAGTTGGGCACCTATTTAAATACTTGCTTTCAGCAATAATAATATATTTTTGTCATGTTCCTGAATCTGGAGTTCACTTCCTTTCTCAGTTCTTTTCTTGTGGTCCTGACTTCCCTTGTCTGAGGGGATTTCTCAACTTCTGTTCTTATTTTTCATTTACTAACCTTGTCCTGTTTTACTTAACCTAGCTTTTTGCTAGCCTTAAGTGCTACACTTATTTTGCTGAGATGCTGTGCTTGCTGATGATATTACTTGATCTAGATTCCTCTTTTGTAGTAACTGCTTTCTGAACCTGACCTTCTATCCCGTCTCCAGGATATCTATTCACAGTATATGAAAAGTGATGGAAGAAGAACAGGATTGTGAGTTAGCACTCTTGGACCAGTGACTAAACCAGCCAGTCAAAGGATGAGCCTGGATTATCTACCTTCCTTGGCTTTTCTTGATAGTCATTTATTTGAGGAAGACAACCTGTTGACCTACAGGTGTAAATCCCTGCCTCAGCTCACGTTGGCAGATTTTGTACTATACTGTGAACCTTACTAAGCACTGTTGCCAAAGTTCATTTTGAGTGGTTGCTTCTTCGGGATTGTTTATGAAAAGGGTGAAAATAAACAATATTTTCATCCTCAGACCCATTTTGCGACAGAATTTTGAAGAACAGCTTGTGTCAAATCAATGAAATGTAAAATCCCTTATGCTAGGCTGTGGCTCTTATGAAAACCTGAGATAAGCGTTTTCATGCAACTAACTTGAAGTATAGTCATCCTTGAAAAATTGATAGATTGAGTTGAACCAGTTTGTCCCAAGCATGTTTGCTGTGTTACAGTTGTGCAGGGAAAGCACTACAGCTATGCAGGCACTACTTACTTCAGGATGTATTTTGGAAGAGGCAAAGAATTTGAAGATGTTTTCTGCTTTATGGAAAGAACAAGGAAATCTGTGTTGTGGAACCCCACTATTCTTTCATGAGAACAGACACCTAGACTGCTGGAGGCTTCAGTTTACCATAGCATTGAATTTTGTGAACACTGCTGTGAAGTTGAGCAGAAAAGTCCTAAGCAAGCTGATACACTTGTATGATTTTTAGGGAGGTAATCCTCCCCCTCTATTTGATCCTGGTGTGGCCACATCTGGAGTACTGTGTCTGGTTCTGGGCTCCTTAATACAAGAAAGACAAGGAGCTACTGGAAAGGGTGCAGTGGAGAGCCATTAGTATGATGAGGGGTTTGAAGCATCTTTCTTATGAGGAGAGACTGTGGGAGTTTTCCTGTCTAGAGAAGACTGAGAGGGGATCTTATTAATGCATGTAAATATCTCAAAGGTGGGTGCCAGAGGATGGTGCCAGACTGTTTTTCATTGGTGCCCAGTAACAGGACAAGGAGCAATGGCCATAAACTAAAACACAAAAAGTTTCACCTCAATATGAGGAAGAACTTCTTTATGTTGACGGTGGCAGAGCACTGGAACAGAGTGCCTAAGAACATTGTGAAGTCTCCCACCTGGACATGATCCTGTGTAACCTGCTCTAGGTGGCCCTGCCTTGGCAGAGGAATTGGACTGGATGATCTCTAGACGTCCCTTCCAAACCTACTGATTCTGTGATTTAGCCGTGGAGCAGATCTCTCCAAAATGCAAAAAGATAGCCGTAGATTTTGCAGCCTTTTGCAATTAGTCCTTTGAAGCACTCTTTTGTGAGCATTCCTAGCGTGTAATCTGTGACTTATAAAAGCAAGCAATGGATCATCAAGCATGTTTGTTGCTAGTAATGTACTAGAAGGGAAGAGTGTAAACAGAAGGATTATTCAAACACTAGTGTTCCCATGTGCACTGTATCAGAATTAACAAGTACCACAGGGACAATAACTCAACAGGGAGAAGGTGTAGAGAACACTAATTATTATCAAATTTTTACAGTTCAGTACAACCAGAAAATAAGTACTTGGTGCCATTACAGGATGAGCTTGCTTTCCTCTTTCAGAGAAGGAATAGAGAGAACAAGAACTAGGTTATCTCCTTATCCTTTCAGTAGTTTGTTTGAAGGAAGGGGTACAACTGATGACAACCAACAACTTCCAAGTTGTATGGGCTTTACTCAGCTCCTTGTATGAACTCTGAACAGTGACATGCTCTAATTTTCTTTCTGAAGAGTAGATAACTGCCTACTATACCAGGATATTCTTCGGGATGTTATTAGCATGCTTTTCATCTCCAAAAAGACTTGCTGAGTGTTGTAGAAAACATGCTGCAGGAAAATCAGATTATTTAAATCCTGGCTGGAAAGCCTTTGCAATACCCGTTTGCAGTACTGGTACAGTTGCCCTGGTGATATATTTTGGGGTAGCGGAAGACTGCCACACTTGAGCTTTTGATCCAGCAGGCGCAGGACATTTGTTCCCTGTTTTGTTTTCTAGAGGAGGAGTTTAGCAACCTTTTACTATGTTTATCAAGGTCAGGCAAGATAAGCCTATACTTTTAAAAATAAAATTATCATTAAAGCTCCCCTAAGGCAGTTGGAGTGCTAAGCCACATGATAAAAACATTCTAAAGTAGGAAGAAGCATAAATAATACTGTCCCTTTGAAATTCAGTGAAATTGAAGGACTGGATGCAGGAAAATGGAAAGAAGGGGAGAAAATAGGGTCAGTTTAACAACTGCACTTTGTGGGCTGCCTAAAATGTTCTTTAGTTTTCATCTCACTGAAATGCAGCAAGCTCAGGCCAGAGCTACTTGCCTGCAGACTTTCCTGTCAGTAAATGCTCTGTGCAGATGGAATATAATCACTGTATTCAGTGTCTGACTCTTTGTACTGTAAATCAGAAATCTTGTGGGACCATAATTTATAAATAACTCTTAACTAATTATTTGGGGAATAAAGGATAGTTCAGATAAATGTCTAGGGGAACATCTCCTGTAGAACATAAAATTGCAGGCGTGTTCTGTGTTGCATAATTTTCCATGATATCTAAATTATTCAGTTGCATTCAGTACTCATTTTTATATCTTAAGTTGGGATTTTTGCATACTGCATTTTGCAAATGAGAAGACTCTACCAACTCGATGGAAGGGACAATACAATACAGACTATTGATTGGTTCTAATTCCCAGCCTATCTGTATTTCCTATGTAATTTTCACATACAGAGAGGACTGTTGTCAGAAGAAGGTAAGACTGAAATGAAACTACTTCAAAAGATGTTAGTCAGAACTAACTTAAAAATCAAATTTCAAAGCCCAGACAGATCTCTGATTTCTCAGTTCTCCACATGTAGCAGATGGTGTGGTACAAGTTGTTCCAGCAATATTTCACAAACTTGCTATTGCTTGCAAGTGCAATGTTTTGCAAAAAAAATTTGTGGGATTTTTTTTTGGAAATAGGGACATGGCCAAGTGAACAAATAGGTAGAAAGTGAATGTGTAAGCTATAGGACACACAAGCAAATTGTCACAAGCGGCCTAAATAATCTTTTTCAATCTAGTAGGACTGACAGCTCACATAATTGGGAGTTTGAAGATAGTTGGACTATCTCCTAGAGAAGCTGTAGGAGGGTTGGCTTCAGGAATACTTTATGGCTGGTACTCGTCACAGATTTTGGGATAGTAGGCTTGAAGTCATGTTTTCATTGGTATTCAGAAGTGACCTGTTCTGTGACCCACTTATTTCAGCATATGTCATGTTTGATTGTTCTTAAAGCAGACCAGTCTGTGCTGAGCTAAAATCGTACTTTTTAGGTCTGTATTTTGTAGATAAAACTAG
Source organism: Coracopsis vasa (assembly GCA_026283785.1). NCBI lineage: Eukaryota > Metazoa > Chordata > Aves > Psittaciformes > Psittacidae > Coracopsis > Coracopsis vasa. The sequence goes on from JANHGB010035192.1 coordinate 6,008, forward strand.
ATGATCGTTAGTGTGATTTATTCTAGCCCATTTCTCTTAGTTGTCACAACTTAATGTTTCCAGCATACTTATTATCTGTAAACTGTCTTCTAAATGCTGCTGACAGCTGACTAGTTCACACTTGTAAGAAGCTATGTTAAAATCCAACTAACATAAACCAAGAAACAACAGTTTATGCTTACTCCAGTAGGGATGTGTGTGAAAGATACTTAAAGTTTTGGCTAGTGACTTGCAGTTCATTTTTACCTCTTTGTATTTCAAAAAGCCAAGAAATAAAAGACCACAAACTAAAGCTTCATCTACATTATAACTGTTTGAGAATCTGATATCCTAAATCACTGCTTGCCAAACGGTTAGTAGTTCTTTCAGCAGTATGTAATTATGAATGATGCAAAGCTTGGTAGCTGTAGTGCAAATGACCGATTGACAGGCTTTGCAGGTGAATCTGCAAAGTAGGCATATAGGTTCCTTCTTAACAGCATTCAGAAGCATGTTTACTGGTAAAGAAATACTTTTCATAGTGTTTGGACCACCAGCAGTTTGTCTCTTCACACAGCGGGAAAGAAACAAAAGCTTGCGCTAAGTGGTATAACACAGTTGAATTGCTGGGTCTGAAGTAATGGCTTTTGGTAACTGCATCATTCCTCACATTTCACTGGTTCACTGTGGTTATGAAATACTTTAAGGACTGATCTTGGTATTATCAATAGAGGCTATTCTCTCTAGAATAAGTGACAGTTACAAAACCATTGAGGCTTCCTGTTGGTAATACTGTAAACCACAACAAGCCTTAGTTATATTACCCATATCTGCTTAGGAAGTTTCATGTGCTTTGTGGGCTTTCTATAAAGACATGTGCATCTCCTAATACAACTGCTTATACTTCACTAAGAAGTGAATTGGTTTTATTTCAAACTTCTACTGCTCTTTAATGGCCATTTAAACATCTTTTAAGACTGAACTTTTTCAAGAGATTCCTTCTCTCCAGTGTCTCCCTACCAAATGTTGTTCTTAGGATCCTAATCTTTCATTAAAAATAATTGCATGTGTTAATAAACTTGAAGCTTCACTTGTGTTAATTTGAAAGTATTCTGTGACATAGTGATAGAATTGGAACTACAGTTACGTAACAAAAGTAGCTCTTCAGTGGAGGAAAACTCATTTTCTATAGGACATCCTCACTTTCTATAGGACCCTCATCCATTAATTTGATGTTACTGGTTTGGATTTTGGCTCTTTCCTGGTTTTTTTTGTGTGGTTGATTGGTTAGTTTGTTTTGGGTTTTTGTGGGGGGTGTGTGTGTGTGTGTGTTATGTAAAGTGAACTTTACTAAAGTGAAACTGAAGTGAAACTAAAGTAGCTGCTTCTTGTTACAAGCTATATAGGCAAAAGCATAGGAACCATCTCCTGCTGCTGTTGGAGTCCAATTAGGAATCAAGTTAGAGGATAGGAGGAGGAGACCATTATGGATTTGTGACCCTGTGCACCTCTGTGTCTTATTTCTCCTTCCTTTCACCTATGATAATCGCAACAGCAAAACATCAAGTGTGTGTCTGCTGTTCCTATTCGTCATCATCTCAACTAGGAAACATAGGATGAGCAACTATGGAGAAAAGTATCTCCAGAAAGACAAATAATGCTGGAGAGGAAAGAATGGGAACAAGGGAAGACTGGAAGAAAAGGGTAAAAGATGATCTTGCAGCTTCTCCCTAATAGTGCATTTCAGTACACTGGAGATTGTATTTCAACTGTTCAGCTTTGCAGACAGTGTTTTAAAATACAATCTTGAGTATATTTAATAATTGTTAAATGAGACAGGTGGGCTTTCTAAACTGACCTGTCATAAGCTGAAAGTGGGTTACTGACTGATCTCCCTGTAATGGGCAGCACACCTGTTGGGAGGAGTAGCACCATATAGAATAGAATATTTCAATTGCAGAGGACCTACAATGATCATCTTACTGAACTGTGTGACTGAATCAGGACTAAAGTAGCTGATGACTGATACCAGGCACAAAAAGATGAGTTCCAAGCTCCTGGAGCATAACCAGACGTTAATTTGAAGGACTGTTCGTTTTGGGAAGGAAAAACTCACCAAGATCTCCTTCTCCTATTCCCTTGTTACCAGAGGTAGAATCAAGTGCAATTGGAGAAAGAATGCACATATACCCTCTTAGAGTTCACATGTGGGATTTATAGTGGTTTGGCATGAGATTCCAGTAATTACTTTTGTTGCAGGTTAAGTGTGCTCCACACCTGGGCTAATTTTGAAACAGGTTTCAGGCTTGCTTCTGGTTGAAATAAATGATATTAATATTATCTATTATAGTGGTAGGATGTAGCATAGGTCATGAAGTGTTCTGTTTTTCAGATTCCTTGTTCAATTAGACCCATAATTTTTGGAAAAGTTGGCTGTAGAGTAATATTCCTGTACAGTAGACACCCCAAAACATATACGAATTGCAGTGTGACGAACCTTCCTCATCACAAATCTGTGCACACTCCAACATGGCCTAGCCTAGAAGCTTGTTTAAATAGTATCATATTCAAGTAGATTAGTATTGCCTCCTACATTTACCCTAAACATTAGGGATCTAAAGGTGTTTACAGAGCACAGATCTGTTTTCTAGGGAAAAACAGAAAATATTTGTACATTCATATTTTGTAGTCTGATTGTGAAGATAACCCTTGAAACCCAAGCTGGAGTGTAAATTAATATAATGAGGCCTTACTTAGCTTACACGGTCAGCTCAGTTTCTCAACATTATTTCAAAGCCTTTGCTGCTGAGGGTTCATTTTGCTAACCAGCAGTGTCACAGAGTTAACAAGACTGTTCAGTTTTACTGCTGCTATTCAGAAACTTGTGGGATGGTGTGCAACTGATGAGAATATCAATTCTGTGTTGCCACTTAGAAAAGCCAAGAGCAGAGGTAGAGACAAGATACAGCTATACTGCTATCTCTGAAAATTACTTAATAGAAGAAAACTGGAAAAAATATTTTGAGTAGCTGCAAAGAGATCTAAAAAGGAATAATTTTAAGTAATTTATTAATTTAAGGACATAATTTGTTTCTGGTCCAGCAGTCTAATGTCAGAACTCACCTATTAATGAAACTACACAGCAATCTAATGAAACTAGGGTGACTGCTTATTCAAACTTTTAAAAAGTTGATACAAATTATGTTACCTAGGCAGGGTGAAATGGACTCTTCTCAAGGCTATGAATAACCTTGAAGATCTTTTGAAACAGTGGCATAGCTTCCTTCCTCCGTTATGTCACTGGATGCAGCAGAGCTTGAGTTTGTACAACTATCCTTTCAGAGCTGATCTGGGGTTCCTTTTCTCCTATGAAGTTTTTTCATCTGTAAACTACTCTTATAATCGGCAGCTCTCTCACTCAGAATTAAGATACTAAAGTTAAAATAGCAAATTCTTAAAACTTGAACTTTAAACTGCTGAATGTCCTACATGTGCTTTTTAAAATATTGTTGATTATTAATAGAGTCAAGCCTTGGTAAGGTTACTCTTTGACACCTTGATCAAAACATAAAGGCTGCGGTACAGGCATTGGAGATGCTCTGAAAATTGTTTCTTTGATCGCTTCATGGTGATGTCAGGCAATTCTGGTTTGTCTGCAAACCTGCTTTTTTACTGACTGGATTGGCATCAAGTAAGCCATGATGAGATTTATCATTTATGATAGTAACATATATAAACAGTAAAAGCCAACTCTCTATAGGCCCCAGAGAATTCTTGTGCTTTCTCCTGACTAGGAAGATGAGTGGGGCTTTGGTAGGTTTTGTCATCTTTTTTCGAGGCAGAGAGATGCGTACATTTTACAGAGGAAGAAGGGATGAGCAGTGCTTTTGCAATTGGTATCACTGTAAAACCTGTGCTCTGGCCCAGTTACCCAGGGAAGCACAGCAAAATACCTTTTTCACTAATCATAAGTTGTATGCTTGTTACTCAGGATAATCATTGGCCTTGATTTTGATTTATGGCTCTTTTTTAAAAAAATCCAAGAATAAACAGAGAAAGAAGAGCTGCTTTATCAAATTAAAAAGTCTGTCTAGAGAAGATCCTTAGAAAATGGTATGTAGTGTCTTGCAGTGCTAGTATTTCAAGTTATATTTAGGGTTTTTTCTTCAGAATCTTAAAAACGCCTGTGGATGTTAAGGTTTGCAACATAGCTGTGAAGGGGGAGCTGATTGTTCATGTTATAAGAAACTGAGATCTTATTTTTGAGAAATAGATTACATGAGTCTGATATAAACTGCAGAAAAAACAACCAGCCCACTTTTTGTAATTTTTTTTCTTCTGGAGGTGCATTGATGGCTTAGGACTGACGTACAAAATAAGTAGACACTCAAATGATTTGAGTAGCCTGCCAAAGATATGCTGTGAAACAGAAGTCTGACAGATTTAATTCTTCCTTTTGTCATAACAGTACTAAATCTGTTTTTGTTAGAAAACATTCATTTTCTGGTTTTAGATCATCATAATTAAATATATTTAACTTATTTAGGGGTAAAATATTTGAAAGAGGGCACTACCCTCTAAATCAGGTCATTTAATTGTGTGGTGATTCCTGTACTTCTGCACTTAGTTGGGAGTACAGATATGCTTTGAGAAGTTGAAATAGGACACACCTTAACTCTGTCAAAGCTAAACTTGTGTGTGGTCTTGTATAATAACTCTTTTCTTTTGCTGATATTAATAAGTCTGTATAGCTTCCACCTATTTCTTGTCAAATGGTTAAGCTGAATTTGATTAAGACAGTTTGAGGTGTGTCTCTTCATCAGTGCACAAGTTTACACCATGAGGTGCAATGACTTTTTCTGTGTGCTGTGTTAAGAATTTCTGCTATGTGTTTTTCTCATTTTAGGGGTTGGTGGCAAACTGTGTAACTGCTCCTAGGTGCAGCCTAGCTCTAGAATAGTGCTCAGCTGGCCTCTTAGTACCTACTCACCACAGGTGGATGGGTTAGCCCTAGTATTATGCTCGTTGGCTTGTGAGCTGTGGAAGTTGGCATGCCTTTAAGGCAACATAAATATAGACTGTGTAGACTCAGGTGAACCAATTATTAGCATGAATTCTGTTGTGCATCAGCTGTCACAGAACTACACTGCAGTTGCTATGCATGAGGTATTGCTAGTAAGTATTTTGTTCCTGAGCAAGAACAGCACTTGACTACAAGGAGCCTTTTAGACAGCCTTTCCACTTTCTTTAGCCTTCCTCTCTCCACACAAAGCTTACCACCTTCTTTTTGAGCCAGGAAGTAGGCTTTGAAACGCGCACTGCATTGGCAGCAGGGAGCAGGTGAGGATGAGAGAGAGCAGCCTCACGCTGAGCTAAGCTACCACGTTAGCTGAGGAGCCGGGGCAGCACGCCGAAAGCAATGTCAATTTAAGGTAGAAAGAGCAATCGCTGCTTCTTACGGAGAAAACGATTTTCCAGCCTACCACGAGAGGGTGCTACAAACCGTCGGCTTAATTTAACCACTGCTAAAGGGTTTTTCTGTTAGGAAAAGTGAAGTGTGTTCTTCAACATTACTGCGTTACAGGGAAGAGTGTTTTAAGTAAGTATTGGTTTATGAAAGCAGGCAAGATCCACATATCAAAAGGCAGATGTAGCTGTCTTAAAATACATGTTTATTTTGCTTTTGGCTTTAAGAGCTGAACTGCTTCCTTTCTAGCTGTTTTGTGTGTGTTGGGCTTTGTCCTAACTTCATCTGCCAGCAAGAGAAATTTTCCAACTTGTTTATGTCCTAGTATGCAGGCAACCTTTCATGCATGAGAAGATGTTAAATCTGATACTTCTGCTAGGTAATCTGAGCCCTCAAATTAAGAGTCTCATTGCTTCTGTGGCTTCTCATCTGTAAAATGGCAATAAGGCTTGCTTTGTTTATGGAGATGTTTACACTTAACTTTTGCATAAACAAACACAGAAAAGTTGTCTGCAGGCTAAATGTTCAGTCATGCACTCTTGTCTCATCCTTTAGGCTGTTAGGGAAATGTGTTTGTTGTGTTTCTAGCTTGTATTTCAGAACACTTGCTGCATGGTAATAGGTCTGAAAGAAGGTCAGTGTTTGTGTTAATTGTTTGGCTTGCCTTGAAATGGAAGCTGAAAACAGTGTGCTTTGCTGAATGTTATCTATCAAGCATCCATAAAGAGGCTGAAGCTACAAAGAATTAGCAACACATAGCTTTAGTTTACTGTCTTTGATTGTTTAGCAGTAGATCAATACAAACAGAGTGAATTGCAGTAAGCATTCATGCACTTAGGTTGTTGGGGGGGACAGGATCTCTGCAAAGAGATCCCAGACTTGGTGTACAGAGTTTAGACATGTAATTACAAAAAAAAAAAATGAGATCACCTGACACTACCATGGTGTTCATCATTGACTGCTCAGCTGTGGAGTAGTTGTTAGACTAAATTGGGATGCATTTATGTTTTTCTAGAAGTCACTTATTTCTTTTAATGCTAATCAGTGACAGGCCACATTGAAAGAAACAGGTTAATTAGTCCTAAAACACAGACTACTAGAAAGGAGATAGGACTTTTTTTTAAAATACAACCAAAGTAGACTTTGTCTTGAATACTATCATGTAAAAGCAAAGGCATGAGGACTTCTGGTATGCTGTACCTGTCCTGCGTCCCTCCCCCCTCCCCCCTCC